>CABHPQ010130218.1:0-16442 GCA_902168405.1 Peromyscus aztecus | reverse complement strand
CATACAAATAAAATCACATTTCAGTACAAATAGAATACCACTATACTGGGGTGAGTTTTTGTGGACTGGGCTGGGATGAGCTGTACACTAAGGGTCTGGAGCCCAAGGAGAGGCACCTGCCTCTCGTCTCACTGGGTTGGTATCTGAGGCCACAGAGCTAGTGATGCCCCAGAAACAAGTGGCCATATCTGGTCATGGGGTGTGTAGCATCCAAGGGTGGGGTTGAAGGAGGAGGGGAAGGAGAAGGAAACCACTGGCTTGAGGTCATGTTTTGTCATGTGATCCCCATTTTGAGAAGGCTGGATACTGAGAGTCCTCCATTCTGCCATTGAAGAAATGGGGTTAGAACCTGTTGAAGGTCACCTCTACCCAGGGTGTAGGAGAACAGTTCTGTAGAAGTCACCTAGAAAAAGAGGCTTTTGAGTCCTCACTCCTCAGTATGAGACAATTGGCAGTTAATGATTGTGAGGGAGGGGTGTCATTTTAAAACTCAGTGGGGGCACACACACACTATCAAAGTAGGAGGGGGACATGAGGAAATGAATGAAGGGCTTCAGCAGGAGAGAGAGAGGGATGATAAAGGGTAATAGGGAAGAAAATGACCAAAATATATTGTATACATGAGTGAAACTGTCAAAGAATAAAAAAGAGAAAGCAATGATGTGTCTTGGAGTCAATCTTCTACTTAAAAAGCTGTGCGATCTTTGAGATGGTGACTCCCTGAGCCTGTATCCTTACCTGTCTTTTTGTTTTTGTTTTTGTTTTGTTTTGTTTTGTTTTTCGAGACAGGGTTTCTCTGTGTGCCTGTCCTGGATCTCACTCTGTAAACCAGGCTGGCCTTGAACTCACAGAGATCCACCTGCCTCTGCCTCCCGAGTGCTGGGATTAAAGGTATGTGCCACCACTGCCCGGCCCTTATCTGTTTTAATGGCTCACACACAAGACACGCTTTGTATGTGCCAGCTGCTATTTTTGGGGTTTTTGTTTTGTTTGATTTTTCTATATTTCATTGAATCTCCACTAGCCCCTGTAGCTAGGGTTTTCCTGCCTGGCCCACGGTCAGGATAAATCTCTTTCACCTGCCAGTCCCACAGCCGCTCAGACCCAACCAAGTAAACACAGAGACTTATATTGCTTACAAACTGTATGGCCGTGGCAGGCTTCTTGCTAACTGTCCTTATAGCTTAAATTAATCCATTTCCATAAATCTATACCTTGCCACATGGCTCGTGGCTTACCGGCATCTTTACATGCTGCTTGTCCTGGCAGTGGCTGGCCGAGTCTCCCTCTGCCTTCCTGTTCTTTTTATTCTCTCTGTTAGCCCCGCCTACACTTCCTGCCTAGCCACAGGCCAATCAGTGTTTTATTAGCAACACATTTGCCATACAGAACATCCCACAGCAAGCCCCTGAGTCAGGAACCTACTTTTCCAGATGCAAGAAGATGACAGGAACAGTATGCTGCCCTCTCTCCCAGGATCCAGGCCTTGTGCATTTTTTTTTTTTGACAAGATTTCTCTGTGTAGCCCTGGCTGTCCTGGAACTGGATTTATAGACCAGGCTAGCCTCAAACTCACAGAGATTTACCTGCCTCTGCTTCCCAAATGCTGGGATTAAAAGCATGAGCTGAGGTGCCCCACTGACAGTTTTTTTTTTTTTTGAATTTTTCCACAGCTGGGCATTAACATTTGAATTGTAATTATAATAATGCTGCTGCGGCCCTGTTCCTTCTCTCCTACCTCTAAGTGCCACCCAAAGACCAGCAGGTTGGATTCTGCTACACTCACCCTCCATCCCCTCGCCCCCAGCCCTGTCCCCACAGTGCTGGCCAAATAGAACCCCTCTTGCCCACACTTTGCAGGTGTTTGGCAACCTGGACCCGGTACGGATGACCTCAGAGGGCTCTGACTGCCGCTGCAAATGCATCATGAGACCACTGAGCAAGGATGCATGTAGCCGGGTACGCAGTGGGCGTGGACGAGTAGAGGACTTCTACTCTGTGGAAACGCTAAGTTCAGGGACCGACTGCCGCTGCTCCTGCACTGCTCCAGCTTCCTCACTCAACCCCTGTGAGAATGAGTGGAAGATGGAAAAACTCAAGAAGCAGGCACCTGAGCTACTCAAGGTAGGCTGGCGCAGTGAGGGGTTGGCCTGGCTCTCTCGTGACATCACAAGTCAGCAGACTGAGGCTTCCTGAGTGAAACCAGCTGAAGTCAGTGGGGCCCCTTGAATCACTTACTGTCCTGGGTGTCATCTACACCATTTACCTTCACCTGGCTGTATTACAAACGTTGGGGCACTTTATTATTATTTTGTTTGTTTTTGTCTTGCTTTTTGAGACAAGGTCATACTCTGTTGCCCATGTTGGCCTGGAATTTACTGTATATACAGGGATAACCAGCCTGGAATTTGCAGCAGTCCTGCCTCTGCTGCCTAAATTCTGAAATTATAGGCATATGCCATCATACTTGGCTTATTTTTGTTTATTTTAATTGGGATAGGAGTTCATGTATACCAGACTTGCCTCAAACTTCATATGTAGCCCAAGACAACCTTGGACTTCTGATCTTCCTACCTCTACTTACCAAATACTGATATTACATGTGGGCAGTGCCATGCCAGCGCTCAGTGTGCCAGGTAGGGCTAGGATTTGAGCCCAGGTCCTATTGTATCTAAATCATACATCTAAACCACCTGCTCTTTTGCCTAAAGGACCACTTTGTTGGACCTTATTAAAGGCAAGTTTGTTTCATATGTTATAAATTTTTTTGTCTTATAATGTATATGAGTGTTTTGCCTACATGTATACAAGTGCATCACATGCATGTCTGCTGCCCATGGAGGCCCAAATTGGGCATCAGATCCCCTGGAACTGGAGTTACAGATTCTGGGAGCTGAATCCAGTTTCTCTGCAAGAGTAGCAAGTGGTCTTAACTGCTGTACCATCTCTCTACTCCCCTCTTGATGTCTTTGTAAGTCTTTTCTCTTACAATCTCTTTCAAACATGCATCTCATTGGCCTGTTTGGTGTCAGAAACCATGAATGGTCTGACATGCTAACCTGACTTGTATAAGTTTACAAGATGACATAGCCCTGGATGCTAGTGGAAGGTCACAGACAAAGGACTTCATGACTCCCAGCTAATCTCCATCTTGTTCACTGGTTTGCTGTGCTTCAGCATACTGTATTCATTATGGTGTGGGATAGAAGAACCCTGAGTTCAGAGAACTAAAACCTGTGTCATTTCCTGCAGGAAAATGCTGTCTCACGACCTAAGCTTACTCACTCTAACTAGGTGATTCCAAAGTAAGATGGTTAGATCTTTTGTATGCAAGATACACAGAGAAACAAGAGACCCATTAAGTGCTGTCTCCAGGATTTGGCTAAAAATGTTTTCTTTAAATTTAACTTTAGGAGCCGGGCCATGGTGGCACACACCTTTAATCCCATCACTCAGGAGGCAGAGGCAGGCGGATCTCTGCAAGTTCCAGGCCAGCCTGGTCTACATAGTGAGTTCCAGGACAGCCAAGGCTACACAGAGAAACCCAGTCTTGGAAAAACAAAAACAAAAACAGAAACAAAACAAACAAACAAAAAATTAACTTCAGTTTTATTTTTGTACTACATAAATTTATGCCAAAATTGTTAAACTTGGAGGGAGTAGCACATTTTAGCCAGTGACCTTCTAACAGTTCGGTAGTACCTGGATCTCACCGTCTCCCTGGGGCCTCCCCAGTGCACTGTGAACTCCAGCATCCAACCCACAGGCCTGTCTGCAGTTACAGGGACAAACTCGGTTTCTTCTCAAGTCAATGGTCCAATAACTGGAGGTTCTGTTGTTTTGACTTGTGGATCCAAGATCTCACACTGTAACCCAGACTGACTTTGTGCTTGCAGCAACACTCCTCCTGCCTCAGTCTCCTGAGTGCTGGGCTTACAGGCATGCCCTATCATGCTCAGCTTCTGCAGCTGAGTTGTGAGCATGCTCACTATGAAGTCGTACAGGGCCTTTTGTCTAAAGGCTGCCTCATATCATCTCTGCTAGAACCCTTTTAGAAAGGGAGCGTATGGTGTCCACTTTACTTGTAATGGTCTCTGAATCCAAAGAAAGGATATAAATAGCCTGAAATAACAGAGAGGAGTTACAAGACTAAACTGAGCCCCAAATTCTCTGTTGCAGTCACTTGCCCACCTAAAAGGTCACAAGGCTGAGGTTCCCACCAAGCCATTGTCCCTTAGACCTTCTCAGTGCCTAGCAGACATAGGGTTTTGGCCTGGCCTTAGAGATAGCATTACCCTACCAGGTAGAACATGCAAGAGGTGGGAGAGATTACCTACAGGGTACTCAGGGAAACCCTAAAATGAGAACGGGGCAGTGGGAGCCAGTACAAGGGTTTCTCCCACTCATTTGGCTCTGCTGCCCTCAGCAAGAAGTTTGTGTAAACATCCCATGGAGGGAATTAAGAGGACCCCTCAGGTACAGAATTTGCCTTACAGCCCACCTCTCTATCCAAGCCCCTTTGCCCATGCTAATAACTCCAGCTGTGGTCTGGCCTAGGCTACATAGCTGTATAAGAGAGAGGATGCCATCTTGCCCCATTTCTTGGGTAGACTGGCCAAGAAAAATGCCTCTTACCACTTCTTTTTGTTTTTGGACATGGGCCAGGCATAGCCCCATCCTTGAGGAGTCACCAGGCTTCTAAGGACACAACTGCTGACCCCAACAATGTGCTCTGTGCTGGGCCAGGAATTGTGCCAGGGATTGTGGGAGCCCCAAAGTGGGGATAACATTGGGCATGGGCCTGAGGGATGCATAGGAGTCCTCAGGCAGACAGCATTCTGGACAGAGGTTGGTGGAATGCTCTGACAGGGGCCTTCCCTGCCCTCTCTTTCCCTCATCTTAGTCCCATGACTACCTGTCACTTCCTCATGTATATGGCTTCTTCTGATACTATCTGTAGTGAAGGTCCAATTTAAAAAGTAGGCGGGAGAGCTAGAGGCGGGGCTCAGTGGTTAAGAGCACGACTGTTCTTCCAGAGAACCTGGGTTCTATTCCCAGCACCCACACGCCAGCTCACAACTGTCTGTAACTCCTGTTCCAAGGAATCTGACAAACTCATATAGACATACCTGCAGGTGAAACACCAATGTACATAAAATAAAAATAAAAAAATAAATTATTTTTTAACAAAAAAAAGAGGCTCTCTGTTGGACTTGAGAGATTGTTCAGCAGTTAAGAGCTCTTGGCTCCACCTTCAGAGGACCAGAGTTTGGTTCCCTACACTCAGGTTGAACAGCTTACTACCTGTAATTCTAGCTCTAGGGGATCTGACACCCTCTTCTGGCTGCTGAGTACACCTGTACTCATGTAAACACACACACACACACACACACACACACACACAAAATTAAAAACTAAAATAAGTCTTTACAAAAAAACTGAGGTTTAAAAAAGTCTGTCGATGCCAGGTGTAATGTGTCACACCTTTTTTTTTGTTTTTAGTTTTTTTTTTTTTTTTTTCGAGACAGGGTTTCTCTGTGTAGCTTTGCGCCTTTCCTGGAACTCACTTGGTAGTTCAGGCTGGCCTGCACTACCACCGCCCGGCTAAACAGCAACACATCTTTTTTTTTTTCTTTCTTTCTTTTTGGTTTTTCGAGACAGGGTTTCTCTGTGTAGCTTTGCGCCTTTCCTGGAACTCACTCTGTAGACCAGGCTGGCCTCGAACTCACAGAGATCCGCCTGGCTCTGCCTCCCGAGTGCTGGGATCAAAGGCGTGAGCCACCACCGCCCAGCTGTGTCACACCTTTAATCCCAGCACTTGGGAGGCAGAGGCAGGAGGATCTCTGAGTTGGAGGCCAGCCTGGGCTACAGAGTGAGTTCCAGGACAGGCAAAGCTACAGAGTGAGACCTTGTCTTGAAAAACAAACACCAGAGTCTTTCAAGGACTAATTCTTCGTGAAGTAGTGTAGAAATGGGCTTTGGATAAATGGAGCTGGAGTACAGTTCAGTGCTGGAGCACTTGCTTAGCATGCATCGGTTCCTCCTCATGCAGAAAAGGGAAAGGGGGAAAGAGAGGAACAAACAAGAAGAGGAAGGGGCTGAGGGGAGGGGGCTTGATGGGTAAAGTGTTTGCTCTGCAAGCATGAGGACCTGAGTTTGGATCTCCAGCACCCATACATAGGCCAGACATGGAGGCATATGCTTGTAACCCAGTGCTGGTGGAGGCAGAGACAGAAGGATCTTGGAGCTTACTGATCAGTCAGTCTAGCCAAAATGGTGACTTCCAGGTTCCCTGTCTCAGGAGATAAGATGGAGAGTGTTAGGAGACACCTAACATTGACCTATAGCCTCCATAGTTGAGCTCCCCTGTATTGGGAGTGAGGAGAGAGAAATGAAGGAAAGAAAGGAGAGAAAGCAGGCATGCTAAACTTTAAGTCCAGTATCTTCTGAGAGTCACAAATAAAATTGCTCTGCCAAGTGGCTACAAAGCATCATGGAAAACTAAAACCTCTTCTGTTCTCTACGGATTTTTGCCACAGCAGGCACCACAAGCAGTTTGCGCCCATGCCATAACCCAACTCGCCCAGCTCTGAGCACAGGCCACACCTCTGCTCCACCAGTGTATGCTCCTTCTCTAGAGCTCAGTTCAAATAATACTAATCTACTGGGGCTGGAGAGATGGCGCCTCGCTTAAGAGCACTGGCTACTCTTGTAAAGGACCGGGGTTTTATTCCCAGCACCCACGTGATAGCTCACAAACATCTGTAACTCCAATTTCAGGGGATCCAATGGCCTCTTCTGGCCTCCACAGCACCCACGTGATGTACAGACGTACACGCAGGCAAAACACCCATGCACATAAAATAAAAATCTAAATAAGAAAAAGTGAAAAGGTCCATACTTTGGGTTGGATTATCAATTTAATCAAGCAGGCCTGTCAGCCAGTGACTCATGATCAAGAAGCCTGTTATAAAAGTGCTCCCCAGAGACACTACAGCAAAGTACATAAAGCAGGGCCATGAGGGGAGACCTCCCAAGTAAAAATGTGGCCCCAAGCCAAGGGACAACTGCAGCCTGGCTCCTCAGGAGCCCACAGCCATCAGTCACACCTCAGGACTGCCTCTGGGGAACATACTGACTATGTCTTTGGAGTTCGCTACTTTGTCATTCAGGAGGGATGTTTGCACAGAGAGGATGGTCACTGGGTACAAGGTACAAGGCAGGGGAAGAGCTCCCATGTTCCATCATACAGAAGGGTGATTGTGGGTGATATCAGTTAACTGTCTATTTTAAAATATTTTACCAGAGAATGGTCCCATCACAAAGAAACTGGAGATATATGTATCACCCACATATATCTCCTACTTGTTAGAGATGTGACCCAATGGTGGAATATTTCCTAGTATGTAGAAGGCCTTCAGATCCATCCCCATCACTTCAAAAAGAAAACACAAATATGCATATTTGTAAAAATGCATCAATAAAATCTTATCTGCTCCTTGTCCTGTGATTATGAGTTGGCTGTAGCCCAAGCCACTATGAGACCCTGGGATTCTGGGCTTCTCTCCTGCAGTGGAGCTCCTTTTGTGCCCTCTGCCTGTTATGTTCATATCCTTGCTTAACCATCTGTCTCCCTACTCCACCCCCCACCTCCAGCTGCAGTCTATGGTGGATCTCCTGGAGGGTGCTCTGTACAGCATGGATCTGATGAAAGTACATGCCTACATCCACAAGGTAGCCTCCCAGATGAACACGCTGGAGGAGGTAAGAGCAGGGCAGAGCCTGGGGCCCAGGGCTGTATCCAAAGGGGCCTGAGATATTCTGTTTCACCTTGGTGGCCACAGGAAGCAGAACAGAACTCCAGCAGGGAGCTGGGAAGGGAGGTGTAGGCTGCAGGGTCCTGCCTTTGGGAAGAGGTCTGGGTGTTTCCAGGACCCAAGGAAGCCGAAAGCCTGGATGAGGAAACTGAGGTACTATTTGGTAGCACGAAAGGAGTGTTGAGGAGGTGCTGCCAACATCAGGGTCCACACTGCACAACTCTAGGGTACCATTCACAGAGAAGTACCATATCAGTGGTGCCTCAGGGTTGGTACAACGTAGCAGAACTGATCAAACCTCCCTGGGTGTCACAATCCCAGTTCTACCTATGTGGAAGCAAAGGTACTAGAGTACAGACTGGACAGGCTGTGTATTCTATAGGACTACCCTCTGGGTTAAAGAACAGTTGAATAAGCCTGGAGGTCCAGACTGAAGGTTCAAGGCTTGTCTCTCCCCTGGCATCGCCTGGCCTCCACCCATTTCCTGCATCCGGCCTCTGCTGAGTACTAGGGGTCTAGGGACGTGCCACTGCCAGGAGCAGGCGTGGGGACTTCCTTTCCCAGCTTCCTTTCCAGAGGGAAGTGGTAACTAGGCATCCTGTGCCATGGGAGGGAAAACTGACCCTGATTAAACCCCAAGCTGGGGTCACAGTGACACGGATCATCTCCTCCTGGCTGATCCCAGGCCAGCTTGGGAAGCTGATATGACAATTTTTCCTGGGCACAATATTACCTACACGTGCTCTCAGACTGCTGTGTGGCCACCCTCTGCTGACCTTTCCTCTTGTTATCTCTGGAAATGCAAACTGGTGCCTCATAGCTCTGAGTCTGCTGATTGTCTCTTTAATAAGTTTGGTTTGAGTGCTGGGATCACAAGCAAGCACTACCACTCCCAGCTTTGAAAAAGTAATATTAAATTAACGGACTATTGGAGACTTTCAGGGGCCACCCTTAGAGACAGGCTAACTAAATTATGGCCTAGGCGTACAGTGGCATACTATGCATCCATGAAAAGGAGTTGGGAATGCTTTGTAGACAGATACGGAACTATTCTCAAAATAAGCTGTTAAGTGAAAAATACAAGTGTTGAAAAACTGTGTGTGTGTATTTGTCCCTATCATAAAAACATGTAACATTGTCATCACTGAAAAATAAACAAGAGTAAGAGGGATTTATTTATTTATCTCTATTTATTTAGTTGAGAGGGTCTCACTATGTGTCCTTGGCTGTTCTGGAACTGCCTATGTAGACCAGGCTGGCCTCAAACTCACAGAGATCCACCTACCTTTGTCTCCCTAGTACTGGGATTCAAGGCGTGTGCCACCATACCTGGCCTACTTACATCTTTTTCGTTTATTAATATAAACATATATTACCTATTTTTTATTCATTTGTTCATGAGAATAAAAATCATTAACTACAGGGCCTTATAGGACATACTTTCTTCCGCCCTGGTTGCCAGCCCCACTTGTATCTATGCCTCTCAAGTCTCGATGGACAAGTTGGTGTGCCCCTCTAGGTTGGCAGCTCAGAAGCAGCAGGGCCAGGAATGACCATGAATCCTGCCCCACAGAGCATCAAGGCCAACCTGAGCCAGGAGAGTGAGACGGTGAAAGACAGCATACGTCACCTCAACGAGCAGCTGAAGAGCTATGAGAACCAGTCAGCCATCATGATGAGCATTAAGAAGGAACTGTCCAGCCTGGGCCTCCAGTTGCTGCAGAGGGATGCCGCTGCTGTCCCTGTTGCTGCCCCTGCCTCAAGCCCTGACAGCAAAGCTCAGGTGAGACCTCTGCTCTGATCACAGGGACAGAAGGTGGCTGGGCTTAAGAACACAGGCTTATATGTGTTTGGAGCCTTAGGAGAGAGCTAACAGAAAGCACAGCAGGAGAGTCCCTGGTGTGCAGGGCAAGAACTGGGGAGTGTCTATTTCCACTTTGTGGCTAGCACAGGTAAGCTAGGGCAGACTTGCAGATTCAGTCCAGGGGGATGGCTGTCTCCTAAACTTCGTATTTATTCTTATTCCCAGTTACCAAAGTACTGGAAATGAGGTTGTGGGAACCTCCCTCTGGCCCTAGAAGCCCAAGCTAGCTTTCCTGCTTCTAGCCTCTCCTGCTGTGGCTGGGCCCCTGGGTGGGTGCAGAGTAAATGGGCAGCACCTCAGGGACCCCTGAAGACTAATACCATCTGACCCACAATGACAGCATGTCTTTGCACAGACGTATCCCCTTGTTCTAGTAGATCCTTTTGTTCTAATTTGCCTTCAGAAGTATTACTGTGATCAAGACCATGACCAAAAGCAATGTGGGGAAGAAAGGGTTTATTTCATCTTACATACTCAGGTCATACTCCATCACTGAGCAAAGTCTGGGTGGGAATTCAAGGCAGGAACTGAAGCAGAGGCCATAAAGGAATACTGTTTACTGGCCTCCTCAGCCTGCTTTCTCATGTAGCCCAGGACCACTTGCATAGGGGTAGCACCATCCACAATGGGCTGGGCTCATCGAATCCATCACTAATCAGGAAAATGCCTGCAGACTTGCCTACAAGCCAGTTTGGTGGAGGCATTTTCCCAGTTGAGGTTCTCTCTTCCCAGATCACCCTAGGTTGTGTCAAGCTGGCAAAAAAAAGACAAAAAGGAAAAAAAAAAAAGAAAAAAGAAAAAGCCAGCACACCCCTGCAGGCAAAAAAATTGACCTCCCACTTTCCAGTTAAGTTAGGAAGTAAGTGTTCTTTCCTTGGGTGGCACTCAGAGTGTGTCACTTGGCCATGAGTGCAACAAGTAGCCACCCTTTTGGTGCCACTCAGATCGGTCACCCATGGGCAGGACACGAGCCAGGAGCCTCATTTTCTGGTGATATTTTTAGGAGTCATTCTCTGAACTTGACTTCCTCACATACAATATTAGTTCATCCTACAACCTGTAAGTAGAATTGACCTCCTGCCTACTTGGCACATGAAGAAACATGGAGAGAGGTTACAGGGAGAGGGCGTGACTGAGCCAGGGCTGCAGCCAGCCTACGTGACTGCCTAGCTCCGGCCCTTCCTCCTCAACTTGCAACCTCCTGTGCTGACAATGTGGTCGTGGTACCGCCTAGACACATAAAGCATGAGGAAGCCTGTGCCTTGGCCAGGAGCTGGCTGCCTGCTCGGTGAGATGCCAGTTGTGCAAGTGCAAGCGAGTGCCACTTTGGCCGCTGCTCAGAAGGCGTCAGATACTGTACAAGCTTATCTGCCTCTCTCACATGGGTGGTGTCCCAGGCCCTGTGTTCTTGTGCCAAGCCAGCCTCAGAGCATTTGAGTAGGAAGTGAAAATAACAAAAGCTCACAAACTGTTAGACACGGCATTCCTTAGGCCTAGCCAGAACAACATGGGACTGAAAGGCTTTTCAGGATGCTAGGATTTCAAGGCTAACATGGGAAGCATTCTGGGTGCTCTGTAAAGGGACCCAAGAACCTCCCCCTTTCCCATACACTAAGACCAATGAGTGAGAGACAAGACTAGGAGGCCTGCTCAGGAGCCAAGCTGTTAGTCAAGCCAGGAGAACAAGTGGACGGGAGTTGGGAATGAGTATGTAACCCACCAGATTGGGTCTCAAGTCTGCAGAGGAACTAGAACACTAAGGAGAGAAACAGAGGCAGACAAATTATGCATGTATCCACAACTTCACAAACACGGTGACCACCTCCAGCTCCCACGCTGAGCTTCTGTGACTCCCAGCCTACCAGTTTACTATCATCCAAGTCTGAAACTTCTTCTCTTCTCAGGACACAGCTGGAGGGCAAGGCAAAGACCTCAACAAATATGGCAGCATGCAAAAGAGCTTCTCAGACAAGGGCCTTGCAAAGCCTCCCAAGGAGAAGCTGCTGAAAGTGGAGAAGCTGAGGAAGGAGAGCATCAAGGGCAAAATACCCCACCCCTCAGCCAGACCACGTGCCCTGGCCCAGCAGCAGGCAGTGATCCGAGGCTTCACCTACTACAAGGCGGGCAGGCAGGAGGCCAAACAAGAAGCACCCAAGGCCACGGCTGGTGAGTGGAAGAGAGTGGGGCCTATTTGAGGGATGACCAACTCCAGAGATCCACCTGCCTTCTCAGCAGCCACAAAGCCACAGATCTCAATACCATTGTTTACTTTTGTAGGGTCCTTTGCTCAATCACATACTGGGTAGAAGACCCCAGGCAGGGTTGCTGATAAGGAAATAATAGAGGCCATACAAGGGGCCTCTCTTAGTGCTCACAGTTGTCCTCACTTTTTCTGGACTTTGTTTTGTTCAAAGATTTGCTGCCAGTCGAGTGAAGTGGACACGGGTCCCTCCACAGAGCTTGCAGTTCTGTCGGAGGAACGGCACCATGACAGTGGAGGTCGGAGACCATGGGGCTTCCAGGGAGTGAGATGGGCCCTTGGAGAACCCTCTCACTTCTGCACTGCCTCTGCAGCTCTCTCATTTGTCGTCTTCCCAAAGAAGAGCCCGCAGACCCTGCACTTCTCCGGCCAGCTTGTTCCCTGGTGTCCCACCTGGGTCACAGCAAATTGCTTCGCAAGAAGCAGCTGGGTTCTTCCGAAGGCAGGGAGGTGGAGCAGTTAGAGCCTAATATTCTTCAAGAATTCCCTCCCATCAGGTTCGGTGGTGAAATCCCAGGCACTCAAGAGGTTGAGGCAGAAGTTCAAGGTCAGCCTGAGCTACACAGTAAGAGCCTGACTCACACAACAAAAAAGCATACCCCAGGCTTGGTAGCGTTGGCCTGTAAATTGCAGCTAGTAAGTGCCAAGGCTAGAGTATTGTTTGTTGTTGTTGTTTTAAAGATGTATTTATTTATTTATTTAACGTACGTTGGGCTTTGCCTGTATGTATGTCTGTAGGAAGGTGTCAGATCCCCTGAAACTGGAGTTTTAGACAGTTTCAGGCATGTGAGCTGCCATGTGGATCTTGGGAATTGAACTTCAGTCCTTTGGAAGAGGAGCCAGCGCTCTTAAGCTCTGAGCCGTCTCTCCAGCCCCTAGAGTATTATTTTAAGTTCAAGGTCTCTCTAGGACACAGAGTGATTTCAAGACTAAGCTAGGTGACTGAAACCCTGTCTCAGAGTGCAAAGAGGGCTGAGGATGTAGCTTAGTGTAGAGATAGTACAGTGCTTACCTAGCATGCCCAAGACCTTACTTACAAGGTTAAATTCCACCTCAGGTACTGGCAAAATAGCTCAGTCAATAAAGTACTTGCCTCAAAAGCATGAGAACCTAAATTTGATACCCAAAAGCCACATTTTAAAAAATACTGAGTATGGTAGCACACACGTGTTTGTTTTTATTGTTGTTGTTTTGATTTGTTTTTTGGTTGTTGTTGTTAACTTATTTATTTTTATTTTATGTGCATTGGTATTTTCCTGCATGTATGTCTGTGTGAGGATGTCAGATCCCCTAGAACTGGAATTACAGAGGGCTGTGAGCTTCCATGTGGGTGCTGGGAATTGAACCTGGGTCCTCTGAAGAGCAACTAGTATTCTTAACCGCTGAGCCATCTCTCCAGTACCCTCACCCTGCCTTTTAAAATAATATTTTAGTTTATTTTTTAGATATTTATTTATTTTATGTACATTGGTGTTTTGCCTGCATGCATGTCTGTGTGAGGATGCCAGAACCCCTGGAACTGAAGTTACAGACGATTATAAACTCCATGTGGGTGCTGGGAATTGAATCTGGGTCCTCTGGGATAGTAGTCAGTGCTTTTAACCACTGAGCCTTTTTTCCAGGACGGTAGCACACATTTGTAATCCCAGCACTGGGATTACAAGAAGATCCCTCAGGCTCACTGGCTAGCCAGTCTAGCCTAACTAGTTGTCTCAAAGGAGATGAATAGTATTTCTGAGGATGATATCAAAAGTTGTCCTCTGGCTTCCACACACATATGCACTTCATACGTTTATTAAAAGAGAGACAGAAACACTAGAAAAGAAAAGGTCCCTTCATTTCTGAGCCCTTTAGGGTTTCACCTCCTCCTCTAATCCCTGATGCCAGCTACTGTCCTTGAATCCTGCCAGCTCAGCCTGGCACAACACAGGGCCTCTGACCCCTGGCTGGACCACTGCCCAGGCACAGCTTTGATATCTGACTCTGCCAAGATGGCTTGTGGGAACAGACCTCTCAGGTTCCGTTTTATTTCTTTCTTTCTTTTTTTTTTTTTTTTTTTGGTTTTTCGAGATAGGGTTTCTCTGTGTAGCTTTGCGCCTTTCCTGGAACTCACTTGGTAGACCAGGCTTTCCTCGAACTCACAGAGATCCGCCTGGCTCTGCCTCCCAAGTGCTGGGATTAAAGGCGTGCGCCACCACCGCCCGGCCGTTTTATTTATTTCTTAATAGCTTATAATTAAATAAGAATTAACAGTTTATGCTTTAAACTAGTATCTGGATAGCCAGATAGCTAGTATTAACTTTTATTCCTTAACATAGAGAACATATAAACTCAGACATTAAAAACCAAACATGTGGCCACATTTTCATTCATACCTACAGAGTAGACAGACCCTGACAGGCTGCCAAGGCCATGCTCCCTGTGGATATTCTGACCAAAGAGTCTTTGCTCCCACTGGGTCCCAGGTATGGGGACAGAGTGGCCTGCCCAACTGCAGCTAAGCCTGTGCCAATGGTGGGGACCCAGAAGGTACAAACGCAGCTAGAGAAGTTAGTATCAGAGATGAACAAGGGGCAGAGGCAGTGGCAGAGATCTGTAGTCTAGAATTGACAAGACACTGGCTGCATCCATCCCTTCCTAGCTTGAGGTGACAAACACTAGGTGAGGGAGGCTCAAGGCTATCAAGGTCCCCAGGAAGGTGACTGAGAGAAAATCTACAATCCCCTGGAACTAAGTTTAAGGCATGGCAGAGTTGGAACAATGTACTTAACACTTAGGAGAAAAAAGAATCTCGTGTTTGCCACCACACGTTTGCAGAGTCAGTAGAGATGTTTTATATACATGATCCTCTAATCAGCACTATGGTTATGCACTCATTTTACAGAGATGGGAACACAAGGGGTGAGAGCTTGCTATTAAAAACTCACCCAGGGGTTGGGGATTTAGCTCAGTGGTAGAGGTTCGATTGATCCTCAGCTCCAAAAAAAAAACCTCACCCAGTAAAGGAGGGGCAGAGCTGGGCCCCAGGCCAGAGTGATCATCAGAAAGGCCTATCCTGTTCACTAGAAAGTCTTCCTATCTCCTACCTGAGGCCTTTCAGCTCCTCCATGATCAGAGAAGCCCCTGAGGAGGTCTGTGGCAGACCTGTGCATCAGCACTGCTGGGGCATGGGCACTGAGTCCTCTTTTCTCCGCAGACAACACTCTCAAGGGCACTTCCTGGCTGGAGAAACTACCACCCAAGATGGAGGCCAAGCTTCTGGAGCCAAACTCTGCCAAACATGATGGAGTCATGCTGCAGGCTTCAGAAGGAGCCAGCTTGGCCCCTGACATCTCCACTTTCACCCCAACTCCTATCAGCCCTCTCTGGCCCTCTGAGCCACCTTTGCATCCAGAAGGCCCCAGCCAAGGTGAGTGAGTTTCCTAAGAGTCAGAAATCGCAGCTCATGACTAAATCCAACTCATGTCTTGTTTGGCTCCTGACCCAAGAATGTTCAGCTTTATCAAATTATTGATGGTTTTTTGTTCAGTTTGTTGCTGTCTTGGGTTTTAGTTATTTTGAGGTAAGGTCTCACTGTAGCTCAGGCTATCCTGGAGCTCACACCCTTCTGCCTTAGCGCCTTAGTATTGGGATTATAGACATGTGCCACCATGCCTGACATACTTTGAAATTTTTTATTTTTTTAAAGGGGTGTGTGTGTGTGTGTGTGTGTGTGTGTGTGTGTGTGTGTATAGAGTGAGAGAGTGTGTGTGTGTGGGTGTGTGTGGGTGGGAGAGAGAGAGAGAGAGAGAGAGAGAGAGAGAGAGAGAGAGATATCCTTTCTATCACTTCTAGTTATTCTTTTTTTTTTTTTTTTTTTTTTTTGAGGCAAGGTCTCTCCCTAAACCCGTGATTTGTGTTTTCTTGGCTAAGCTGAAAGCCAGAAAATTCCAGCAAACTTGCTGTTTCTGGGCCCCTCAGAACTGGGATTACAGGTGTGTGTGGGATGCCCCACTTGCTAGTATGCTGGGAGCAGACACAAATCCTCAAAATTGCACAGCAAGCATGTTTAGCTGCTGAGTCATCCCTCCAGCTGGGATTTTGCATTTTTTAAAAGTTATATGGAAAAAGAAAGACTATGAGATAGAAGTTTGTCTTCTCATAGCCTAACATAGTATCCCAGGAGCCTTTACAGAAAGATTGAGAACATTTAAAGTGGTGAATAAACAGGTCTATTTGCAGTAAATTCTCTTTAAAATGTCACTGGAACCCTATCACTAGATCCAGCCACGGATACATTTCTTTAGATCCTCTTTCCAGTCTGTTTTGTTTGTGTTTCAAGGTGTTAGGACTAAGTCCTTGGCCTCCAGCTGCCGCCCTAAGCTACATGAGCTACACCCCTGCACTCTACACCCCTGCACTCCACACCCCTGCACTCCACACCCCTGCTCTCTACACCCCTGCACTCCACACCCCTGCACTCCACACCCCTGCTCTCTACACCCCTGCACTCCACACCCCT
>CABHPQ010130217.1:0-28569 GCA_902168405.1 Peromyscus aztecus | reverse complement strand
AGAGGGAGTAATTTATGCAAAAAAAAAAAGCCCGTTGAAAATTGTTCCTCCTGGCTGTGATGTGTGGTCTAGAGAGGTCCTTCTTTTAACCCCAGGGTAATGCCTGACAACCTTCATGGGCTTTGGGGCTCTCGGTGCCTGGAGAGCTCTCCTAGTCCTCTGGGGGGTGGAAGTGTGGGTGGCTTTATTTGCTTTGTTCTTAGGGATCTGCAGGCTGCTCTGTCCTGCTCCTAAACTGCCCTCTGCTTCCTGTTCCTAGGAGGAGGTATCTGAGAGCATTTCAACAGACCCCTTGCCTCATGGCTACCTCCCTGATTCATCTTCTGTGTCCCGGGGAACAGTGGCAGAGGTGCCAGGCGGCCCCCCAGCCCTGGTGCATTCCAGTGTTCTCCCAGACCCCAGCATGCTGGTGTCGGACTGTGCAGCTTCCTCTTCAGACCTAGGTGCTGCCATTGACAAGATCATTGAGTCTACCATTGGCCCGGACCTTATCCAGAGTGAGTAGGGAGAGGGTGTGGTCCTGCAGAATCCCACAGCCAGCTCTAGGAATGAAGGTTAATTACCTTCCTGTGGAATGTGTAAGGGGAACTGATAGCTGTGCCACAGTGAGTTCTTCGCACAATGCCTGGATGTCATAGCGCTCAGTAGAAGAGATAGCTGTAGCTGGGACCAATAAGTAAAGTGTTTGTCAGGCAGGCCTGGTGACCGCTCCTGGACCTGTGGAACAGTGGAAGGAAAGAACCACTTCCTGAAAGTTGTCGTCAGACTTCCACATGCATGTCCATATACACACAACGTACGTGCAACAGTAGCGAATTTTTAAACATAGAAGCAGTTATATCTGGCTTTGGGCTGGGGGCAGTTATAACACTTGGTACACAAGAGGTCACAGATCTTCCAGTGACCCCCAGATGAGATGGCTGTCATTAACCTGGCCCACATGAGAATTAAAAGGCACAGAGGACACAAAAATGACGTGCCAATGACAAGTGGAGGGTAGTCCTGGGCAGTAAGCACAGATAGGTGACCTCTGAGTTCAAGCTACGACACTGGGTCTTTTATGGTTAGTGACATGCACAGGTGCCCCAGCACCTCACAAAGCTCTGACATAGTCTTTGAGAAGCACTCTGAAACAGATAGTGCAGGATCTGTATCCTGAGGAAGTGTGAGAGGGCAGAGGAAGACATTCTAGGCCCATTTGTCAAAGACTGGGCAGCTAGGGTAGCTCTGGCATCCTGGTGCCTGGGGTAGCACATCACCCCACCAGACCTCCCACCAACCTGCAGTGTAAGTACCCATAGTTCAAGGGGTGATGCAACTGGTCCAGTTGCAAAGTAGATAGAGCTCAAGGGTGTCGGCCTACAGCCAGGGTCCCTCTGAGGACCGTTACCCTCTGCCTTTTCTTTCTGCCAGGCTGCATCACTGTGACCAGTGCTGAGGAAGGAGGAGCTGAAACCACCCAGTACCTGATCCTGCCAGGCCCGGATGATGGTAGGAACCCTGTTTCGAGTACCAGGGATCACTGTAAGAGATGAGAGTAGAAGAAGACAGGTCTCTGTGTCACCCTAGAGGGTTAGCCATTGCTGTGGGGAATTTGGGCCTGCCTGGGGAGAGCAGCTGAAGCTCATAGGCAGTCCCGCCTTCTGTTTTCTCTCCTGTCCTCAGGTGCTCCCATGACATCACCAATGTCTACTTCCACCCTGGCCAATAGTCTGGCAGCCATTGAAACCCTGGCCGATGGCCCCACATCCACATCTACATGCCTTGAGCCTCCTGAGGAGCCCCAGGGAGAGCCCCACTCTCTAGCACAGCCACCCCCAGCCTCTGGCACCGAGGAGCTGGACCTGCAGAGCCTGGAGGCCATGATGGAGGTGGTGGTTGTGCAGCAGTTCAAGTGCAAGATGTGCCAGTACCGGAGCAGCACCAAGGCAACACTGCTCCGCCACATGCGGGAGCGGCACTTCCGCCCAGGTGCGACTCCAGCAGCTGGTAGGTCTGATGGGGGAGGGCACACAGCCAGACATAGCAGCTTGTTCTGCTCTTGCAGCGGCGGCAGCGGCAGCAGTGGCAGCTGGTAAGAGGGGCCGTCTACGGAAGTGGGGCACGTCCACCAGGACCACAGAGGAGGAAGGGCCGGAGGAGGAGGAGGAGGATGACATTGTGGATGCTGGGGCCATTGATGATCTAGAGGGTAAGCCACTCTCCAGGGTGACCCCTTTGTGCCCACACTCATCTTCAGATACTGAGATCCTGGCTGCCTACCTGGATGGAGACCCCCCAGTGCCCTCTAGTACAGGAGAACGTTAGGCTGTGGAATATGCTGCATACTGAAATACAGGACAACAGAAGAAATAGAATGCAAGCAAAAAAATATATATGCACTTTTCATAGCTTTATTAGTCACAGTTTATTTACCCGTGTATCTAAAGTAATTCAGCATATAGTCATAAAAACTCTTGCAGCGGCGGCAAGCGGCATGTGGTCCGTGAAGTAGAGGCAGGAATATCAGGAGTTCATGGTCACTCTCATTATATAGTTTGAGGCCAACCTCGGCTACAGGAGACCCCAATTCAAACCAATAAAATGTTATATGCATGCAAGTGCACACACACACACACACACACACACACACACACACATATACACGTTTGTGTGGATGCTTGTGCAGGCCAGAGGTTAATGTCAGGTGACTTCTTCAATGGCTCTCTGCCTTACTTTTTGAGGTAAGGTCTCTCACTGAACCTAGAACTTGATGTTTCTGCTATACTGGCTAGCCAGGATGTCCTGGGGACCCTCCTGTCTGTCTCTGGCATTGAGACTATTGGCATCCACTGCCATGCACAGCTTTCTGACATGGGTTCTGGGACATTGAACTCAGATCTTCATGCTTGGCAGCAAGTGTGTCATTGATATAAGCCACTTCCCCAGCCCATTGTTTTTCTCCAGAGTTTTTGGTGATGGTTTTAATTATGTGTGTGTCTGAGTGTGGGTATATGTGCATATTGAGTGCAATAGCTCTGGCTGCCAGAAGAGGGTGCTGTATCCCCTGGAGCTGGAGTTACAGGTAGTTGTGAGCTGTTCCATATGGGTGCTAGGAACTGGACTTGAGTCCTCTGCAAAGGCAGCAAACAAGCCACATCTCCAGTCCCTTTATTCCCCCTATTTTTTTTTCTTTTTTGGTTTTTTCAAGACAGGGTTTCTCTGTGTAGCTTTGCGCCTTTCCTGGATCTCGCTCTGTAGACCAGGCTGGCCTCGAACTCACAAAGATCCGCCTGGCTCTGCCTTCCGAGTGCTGGGATTAAAGGTGTGCACCACCACCGCCCGGCTTTCCCCCCTATTTTTTTGTTTTTTTTTTTTTTTAGATGGATTTTTTTCCTGTGTGGCCCTTGGTGGCCTCACTCTTGTTCCTCCTGATGGTGAGATTATAGGTGGGTGCCACCGTAACTGGCTCACTTCTTTCTCCTGTGTGTTCGGAGATCTTGCATGCATTTTATAACCAAGTGTTTCTGAGTGGACCAGGCTCAGTTTACAGTTCTGTGGCCATGTGTGACTGTTGTCCACCAGGGGGGACAGTTCAGTTGGTAGACTCAGTGCTCACTGCCTGTTTTCTACACGTGGCTTAAGTGGCTTGCGAACCAGGCCCCTCTCTGTGCTTACAATTGACGTGAGCTGTTGGCAGGTGCCAGGAGGGCTGCCGGGAAAGGAAGGATGGTCCTCTGGGGAAGGTGCAGAGGGCTTCTTGGAGGAGACCTCACTGGTGGGGAGAAGTCATGGGCAGTGGGATTTGTCAGAAGTGTGGGTCTAGACACTGTCCTTTACTGTCTCCACAGAGGACAGCGACTACAATCCAGCTGAGGATGAGCCCCGGGGCCGACAGCTACGGCTCCAGCGCCCCACCCCCAGCACCCCAAGACCTCGAAGGAGGCCTGGCCGACCCCGAAAGCTGCCTCGCCTAGAGACTTCAGACCTCCATGATGGTAAGACTTGGTCATGGGACAGCTGCTGTGTGGGGGTCACACATGGCTCTGCTGCTTGATGCTTCTGGGATACCTCAGAGACCGAGGGCATGCAAAGCTGCAGTCTCAAGCTCTAGCTGCAGGCCTCCCGGAAAGGAGCCCTCCTGCCCTCAGCTCAAGAAACCCAACCTTGGTGATGGTTTAGGCTTTAGGCAGATGCCTTCCAGTGACAAATTGTCACGGCAAGAGAAGGGGCTGAGCCTTTATGAGTGAGTCAATAAAAGCTTGAAATGGTACGGAAATGAGAAGAGAGAAGTAAGACCTGGAGGCTGCTGTGTTCTTAGGGGATGATTTGTCACAGGTAGGAGTCCAAGCTCTCTCACCTAGAGTCAATGCTCTGACCTGGAGCATGTCACTTGGCCCCTTGGATCGCTTGTTTATGAGTGGAGGGTGACAGCATCTGTTTGTGTGGTGGCCCCTGTGTTTGTACAGTTTGGAGGTAGATTCCAGAGTCTCTCCTGCAGAAAAGTAAATATAACCCACACAGGCCGTGGGTCACAGAGAGAAAGAATGGTACTGGGTCCAGGGCCAGGGAAATGGCTCGGTGGGAGAGAATTGGCTGTGAAAACATGAGGAGAGTTGAAGCCCCCACGCCCACAGAAGGAAAGCTTGAGGTGGCTGTGTGTGCCAGGGTTCCCAGTGTGGGGGTGCAGAGACAGGTTGATCCTGGGGGTTCATCGGCCATGCAACCTAGCCAAAACGTGGAGCTTCCGGATCACTGGGAGACGTGGTGTCAAGGGGATAAGGCAGAGAATAAAGAGCGGAAGGGCTGATAACGGCCTGTGTCTTCGCTGGTACCGGAACAGGTACATGTACCGTTCCACAGACATCACACTTGTACAGCACACACAAAGGAGACTCGATTTCCAGTCTGTCATTCTTAATTAAAAACAAAAGTAAGGGCTGGAGAGATGGCTCAGTGGTTAGGAGCACTGGCTGGTCTTTCCGAGGTCCTGAGTTAATTCCCAGCAACCACATGGTGGCTCCCAACCATCAATAACAGGATCTGATGCCCTCTTCAGCATGCAGGTGTACATGCAGAGCACTCATGCATAAAATATTTTTGAAGAAAAAAAAATTAGTACATATTTTTTTGTTTTGTTTTGTTATGTTTTCTTTTTTTTTTTTTTTTTTTTTTTTTTTTTTGACACATAGTTTCTCTGTGTAACAGTCTTGATTCGAGGCCAGGTTGGCCTCAAACTCACAGAGATCCGCCTGCCTCTGCCTCCCAAGTGCTGGGATTAAAGGTATGTGCCACCACCGCCTGGCTTAGTACATATTTTTGTGTGTGTGCAGGTCAGAAGACAGCTTATATGAGTTGGTTCCCTTTCACCCTGTGGGCTCTGGTGATTGAACTCAGGTATCAGGGTTAGGTGCAAAGGCCTTTGTTTATTCACTAGGCCTTCATATCCATTCTTTCTGTTTATTTTGTTGTGGTGTTTTGTTTGTTTGTTTTGAGACAAGGTCTTAACTATGTAACTCCAACAGGCCTGGAACTCATTATGTAGCCCAGACTGGCCTCAAACTCAAAGATCCACCTGCCTGCCTTCTAAGTTCTGAGATTAATGGGGGTCACACTAGTTGGCCCCCATTTTTAATATTTAAGGTAGTAAAATTTGTTGATAATGCCAGGGATGTGACCCATGACCTTGTGCATGCCAGCAGGCAAGTACTCTACCACTGAGTCACACACCTCCAGCCTTGAAGTAGTTTTTTTTGTTTGTATTTTCTTCTTGTTTTTAAATGCTTGGGTGTTTTGCCTCTGTATATGTCTATTTACCATGTGCATGCAGTGTCTGGAGGCATCAGATCCCCTGGGACTGGAGTTAGACAGTTGCAAGTTGCCATGTGAGTGCAGGGAATTGAACCCGGGTCCTCTGGAAGAGCAGCCAGCACTCTTAACCAAGTCTCTCCAGCCTCGGAATAGTATTTTTCAACATTGTTTGAAAAGGTTTCACATTCGGATTAGACTTCAGAGTTTGTAAGCTGTCTATGGAAGTCTTCTTGCCATGGAACCTCCCTTGGGTCACCAGCCCTACAAGAGTATTCCAGCATCAAAGCCACTGTTGTTGTCTCCCAAATCCACAGTGTTCCTGTGGGAGACAACATCCCCAGTTGGGAGATGGGACAGATGAGACCCAGGGATGGGAGGGCCTTTGTGGACACACAGGCAACCAGTGACAGTGCTGAGTCTAGAACCTGGCTGTCTGGGCTGTTGCTGAGATACTGTCCCATTTCTGTCCTGCTATGCTGAGTAAGGTGACATCTTCTCTGTCCTCTGACCACGGGCTGCCTCTGTCCAGCCTGTGATCGGATGTTCCCATCAGTGGTCAGCTTTGGGATTTGACTGACCTCTGGTCCTAGAGTGTGTGACTGTGATTTTTGTGTCATGACAGGTGTAGGAGAGCCTCTGGTGAGTTCCCAGAGCACACAGAGCCCTCCAGAACGGCTGGATCTCGAGGCTCCCAGCTCCTCAGGCCCAGGATGCCTAGGGGTCCTGGGCAAAGTGAGGAAGGGCCCAGTGGAATCCAGTGTGAGTCAGTCAGATGCTGAGAACACAGCCCACTCTTGCAAGGATGAATCTGATGCTCCACCCCGCCGCCGAGGGCGACCCTCCAGGAGGTTCCTAGGGAAAAAATACCGAAAGTAGGTAGAATGTTGCAGAGCTGAGCTTGACAGGCTGGTGGGAGTTTCCTGGGCCTGTAGCCCAGCCAGTGGCTTCTCCATCCCTTCCTGGCAGGTACTACTACAAGTCACCCAAGCCACTGCTCAGGCCTTACCTGTGCCGTATATGTGGCTCACGCTTCCTGTCCCATGAGGACCTGCGCTTCCATGTCAATTCCCATGAAGCTGGCGACCCACAGCTCTTCAAGTGCCTGCAATGTAGCTACCGCTCCCGCCGCTGGTCCTCACTCAAGGTGTGTTGTCCAGGAGGTCACATGGCAGGAAGAATCACAGTAGGGGGTGGAGTTGCCTTTGCACTCTGGCCATCCAGCCTATGAAGGATGCTGGGGCGTGGGGGGCCTGTGGAGGGCTGTCACAGGCAGTTGACAGAGTGTCCAGTGAGTGACACCTCACTTTTGAAGGGTGTAGTTCACATTAGAGATAGTGTAGACACGTTAGTCTCACTGCTGACTGGCCCTGTGGGTACTTCCTTCACAGTACCTGAGTCCTTCCAGCAGGTGGCAGTGGTATGCCTCAGGGAACTGCTCCTTTCCTCTCGCCCCCTGAGGTGTTGACCAAAGCAGCCCACGCCGTGCCCCATTGAGGTTCCAAGTGTTTACTGTACCAGTTTACTGCAGAATTGCAACTTGGCTGCACCCATGCTGTGGCAAGGTGGAGCGTAGGCTCGTCCTTCAGGCCCTGGTGGACAGTCCTGTGCTTTTCTCCATGTGCTGCTGCTTCCTCCCACACAGAACACATAGGCCTGGGGTTGTTTTCTAGGCCCCTCAGGACTGTCCCATAGAGCACTGGGAAAGGCATGGGCTGTGGGGCCACACTGCCCAGCTCCAAGCCCTGCTGTCACAAGGTCCCTTCACTCTGAGTGTTGGTTTCCTTTTTGGTCAGATGGTAAGCCAGTACAAGGACTGGCACAGCAAGTGTCCTCTAGGAAGAGTCCCAGCCAGGCAGCAGGCTCTGCTGTCCACACTCACCCCAAAGCAGGGAGCGCGGGTCGGGGTGAGGAAGAGGGAGGAGAAGCTGAAACTGCAGCCCTGTCTGTCTGTCCCAGGAGCACATGTTCAACCACGTGGGCAGCAAGCCCTACAAGTGTGACGAATGCAGCTACACCAGTGTCTACCGGAAGGATGTCATCCGACATGCAGCCGTGCACAGCCGGGACCGGTCAGTGAGTTGTGCAGGGGCAGTGGAATCTAGGCAGGGAGAATGTGGCCAGAAGCACCATAGGTCCTCTGAGCACACCTGCTCTGGGCCTGCCCTGTTCACACGGTGTTAGAAACATTCCAAAAGGCAAGATGAACCCTCCCTGATCATTGGTCTAAGAATCCTCAGGGCCAGGGCCTGGAGGTAGCCAGTTCAGGCTCTTCCTTCAATGGGAGCTTTAGTTTCTCATCTGGAAAGTGGAGACAGTTGTAGAGGGGCCTGAAGGAAGTTGTGTGACTACAGGGGTTCATATGTGATGAGAAGGTCTTGTGCTGGTCAGGTGCAGGCCCTCCCTCAGTGCTGAGAGCAGATTAGGACTGGGCAAATCCCATGTTTTCAGGCCTGGTGGCTGCTCAGTGAGTTATGGCTAGGCCTGTGGCTTCAGCAAAGATCTTTGACATATAACCTATGAGCAGAGAGTGGGTAGAGAGACCTGTGGGGTTCTGGAACCAGGGTGTGTGACAGTTTTCCAAGATGCTTATAGGTTTCTTGAAAGAAGGGATTGTGGAGCCTGCTAGGATTCTGGTCACCAAGTTGAAGCCTGTTCTCTAGGGCTTTTTCCTATGAGGCTTCTGGGAGCCTATGGTGCAAAAATGTGTTCTGTGAATGGAGGGGAGAAGACCATGACCCCACTTAACCAGCACAGAGCATGTCGCCTGTGGAAACTTAGCATTCTCGCAGTGGACACCCGCTGTTTCTCCATGGGTTCAGAAGAGAGGCCGTGGGTCACGAGGCGGTGGTCAGGGCTGAGACTGGGTGGCCATGGGGAAGCCATGCTGAGACACTTGCTTTTCTCCTTTCCCAGAAAGAAGAGGCCGGACCCGGTGAGTGTGTGTGGGGCCTTGGCTTGGGAGGCCCTAGACTGCTGATGCAGTGGTGGCTCAAGAGGTGAGAGCCCCCTGCTCTTTCCCTCTCTCTCCCTCTGACCTCTTGTTATATCTTCCCAGACCCCAAAGCTGAGCTCTTTCCCTTGCCCAGTGTGTGGCCGTGTGTACCCCATGCAGAAGAGACTAACACAGCATATGAAGACTCACAGCACCGAGAAACCACACATGTGTGATAAGGTGGGTGGGTCGGGCAGAGCTGTGGCTGGAGGCAGGGCCTTCTCGGGGCCCCGCCCATCTAATTCTGCCTTCCCCACTGCAGTGCGGAAAGTCCTTTAAAAAGCGCTACACCTTCAAAATGCACCTGCTCACACACATCCAGGCTGTAGCCAACCGCAGGTATGTCCCATGCAGGTCCCTGGGTTGGGAAGGAACCCCTCCTGTTTCTGAGCTCCCTGTAAACTGCCTCCAGGTTCAAGTGTGAGTTCTGCGAGTTTGTCTGTGACGACAAGAAAGCACTGTTGAACCACCAGTTGTCCCACGTCAGTGACAAGCCCTTCAAATGCAGCTTTTGTCCCTACCGAACCTTCCGTGAGGATTTCCTGCTATCCCATGTAGCTGTCAAGCACACAGGTCAGGCCAGCCCTCCAGTCCCAGCACTCCAGTTAGAGCTCAGCTCTCTGTCCTCTCAGCAGCCCAAGCCACAGACAGATTTACCCTTAGGCTGTAAAGGGACTCTGTTGCATTCCCTCTCTCCTAAGCCCATGCCAGCGGCTTACTTTCTCTGCCTCAGTTATGAAAGAGTAAAATGGGGGGTATCTACTGTGTCATGGTTAGGAAGGTGACCTTGGGAATGGCCCCTAGCAGGAAGGCTAACTGTGGAGGTGTCCCCTGGTCCTTTCTGTTTAGTCCACCAGGGTGGACAGCAGTGTCTGTCAAGCGTGGTAGTGACTTGCTAGAATGAGTTCAGGGTCCCCTGGGCCCCCAGCCGGCCTCTGGAGGGCTGTCTGCCTGGGTGCAAGCCTTCCCTCTGCCCACAGGGGCCAAGCCCTTTGCCTGTGAGTACTGCCACTTCAGCACTCGCCACAAGAAGAACCTGCGCCTGCACGTCCGATGCCGACATGCCAACAGCTTTGAGGAGTGGGGACGGCGCCACCCTGAGGAACCCCCCTCCCGCCGCCGCCCCTTCTTCTCTCTGCAGCAGATAGAGGAGCTAAAGCAGCAGCACACTGGGGCCCCTGGCCTGCCCGCCAGCTCCCTAGGGCCCGAGGTAGGTCCTGCTGGGAGGCACACACACCGGGGGACAGGCAGTGTCCTCTTTGCACATTGTCGTCAACGGGATGATTCCTGCTCAGTCGCTGTGATAGACACCAGCCAAGTTACAGGTGCAGGTCTAAGCTTAGAGAGGGTAGCCTTCCAGCCCTGGTCTGGATGGCTTAATTACAATAGCAGCTTAGTTTTCTTAGATGGGAAATAATTGCAAAGCTCAGCAGTCCTGAGCTGCTGTGGCTCCAACCCTGGTGGTCAGGGTCCAAGCTGTGAATATTTTCAAACAACATCCTAGGATCTGTCTTTGGTCTTTCCGGTTGCCCTCATGGTCCAGCATAGCTTCAGGATCACCTTCCCAGCCACATTCCAGGCCAGAAATGGACTTCCCAGAGTGGTCCTCTGACAGCCACATGTGCCCTGCGGCACTCGTGCCTGTTTACACATACACACAAAGTAAATACAGTTGCCCTGTGGCACTTGTGCCTATTTACGTATACACACAAAGTAAATACAGTTTTGTTAAGAGGGGGATGGATTGGATTTTGGGTAAACAGCTAGTATTCTGTCATGGCACTCCCAATGGCCTTAAGAGGATGACCTCACTGATAGTACATGGGCTCTGGAGTTGGCAGTCATGGGTTCAAGTCCCAGCCCTTCACGTTTTGAGGCTCACCCTCCACTGAACACTGAGCTGGTAAATACCCTTAAAATAGCAGGTGAGATAAACCAGGAACTGGTGGGAAATGCACTTGAATCTGGCCACCCCTCTCAGGATTGACCCATTCCCTTCCCCAGGCCCCCCAAGAGCCAGCACCTTTCCAGTCACCTGAGACTCCCCCACTACTCTGTCCTGATGCCCTAGGTGGTGCCACAATCATCTACCAGCAAGGTGAGCCTTGGAGGAGGAAGTAGGGTAGGACGATGACAAGGGGGGGGGCAGGTGTCCAGCCTGTTCTCAAGCTCAGGTCCCACCCCACCCAGGAGCTGAGGAGTCCACTGCAATGGCCACTCAGACAGCCTTGGATCTGCTGTTGAATGTGAGTGCCCAGCAGGAACTGGGGGCCACAGCCCTGCAGGTAAGCACCCAGGACTTCCCTGCCCAACAGCTGAGCATGCCAGCCTGGCTGATGGTGATGTAAAGAAGAGTAGTGACTCCAGCCTACCCCTTGGGGACAGATCCACCTAAACCTGATGGGCAAACTTGAAGGAACACAAGGAGGGCAGTCTTTCCCAGTGCACTGTCTAGTTACCAGTGACCATTTGTCTTAATCACTGTTTTAGTGCTGTGAAGAGACACCATGACCAAGGCACTCTTATAAAATCAAGCATTTAATTGAGGGCTGGCTTACATTTTCAGAGGCTTAGGACATTGTCATGGCAGGAGCATGGCACTGAGTGGTAGCTGAGAGCTACATATTGATATACAGACTGAGAGAGAGGAGAGGAGAGACAGACAGACAGACAGACACTGGGCCTGGCATGGGTTTTTGAAACCTTAAAGCCTACCCCCAGTGACACCCTTCCTCCAATAAGGCCACACCTCCTAATCTTTTCAGAGTTCCACTCCCCGGTGACTAAGCATTCAAATATATGAGCCTGTGGGGGCCATTTTTATTCAAAGCACCACACCATTTCCGTGCTGAGGGGTACGTGCTGCTGTATGTGGGTTCTCCTGTTCTTGTTTGGCTTCTACTGTTCCTGTGGGGGCTCCTCTGGGGTGTAAATACCACTTTCAGCCAGAACACTTCCAAGGCTTTGTCTAGCTCGGAGCTCTCTCTTTTGTCTCTCAGTGGCCTTGCCATCTCACACCCCACACCTCCCCCAGTTCATCATCTTCCTCCATCTAACGCACAGGGAAGCTCAGCAGCGCAGCACCTCAGTGCCCTGGCCTCTCGGGAAGGTGAAGCGTGAACCTGGTAGAGCATGTACCTATAATCCCAGCACTTGGGCAGAGGAGGCAGGAGCATAAGTCGGAGGCCAGTCTCAGCTGCATAATGAGATGAGGCCAGTCTGAGATACATGGGATCCTGTCTCAAAAGAACAACAGGGCTGGAGAGTTGGCTCAGCGGTGAAGAGCATTAGTTAGACCCAGGTTCACTACACAGTATCCATATGGCAGCTCACAGTTGTCTAACTCCAGCTACAGGGGACCCAGTCAGTGTTCTCTTCTGGCCTCCAAAGTCACTGGATATGTGTGGTGCACAGACATATACATATAGGCAAAACACCCATACACATAAACTTTTAAAAAGTTCAATTCAGAAGGTGAAAGTCTGGAGCATGCCTTCCCTGCCCTCAGCTAGCCAGGGAGTCGGCTGAGGAGAGTTCTCCAGATTTTATTTAGGTGCAAACCCCTAGATAGTCCCTTAGACTAGGCTCATTGCTCTGCTACTCAGTAATGTGGTGTTCAGGTGTGATAAGCAGCTTGGCCACTGTGCGCACATGCCGTTCTTCATAATGTGTCTCTCAAGAAGTATAATCTGACCCATCACTTGGGAGGCAGAGACAGGTGGATCTCTGAGTTCAAGGCCAGCCTGGTCTACAGAGTAAATTCCAGAACAGCCAGGACTACACAGAGAAACCCTGTCTTGAAAAACCAAGAAATAAAAAAAAAAAAAAAAAAAAAAAATAAAGTATAATCTGATAGAGGTATAGTTTATGGTCCTATGTTATAATTCTGTTAAACTACATAGAAGCTAGACTTCTGTCCGTAGGTTCAGTCTGAATTCCCTGTTTGTCGCCTCTTTTTTCTCAAGTTGCTAGTCCTCTGTTATGGCTTGGCAAGAACTCATGGGATGTCTCTCTTTTTTGTTTTGTTTTTGGAGAAAAGGGTTTCTCAGTGTAATAGCCCTGGCTGTCCTGGATCTTGCTCTATAGACCAGGCTGGCCTCAAACTCGCAGAGATCCGCCTGCCTCTGCCTCCCGGGTGCTGGGATTAAAGATGTGTGCCACATGCCCAGCTGAGTGTTTTAGGAAGTCCAGGGGCCGTGTAAGTGAGTGGTGACAGAGGCTCTGGTAGGGTGGTGAGCTCTAAGGCACCGAGGACCTTGGCCAGCAGCTCTGTTCCATTGCTGTCATTGTAGGTGGCTGTGGTGAAGTCCGAGGGCATGGAGGCAGAGTTGACATCTACTGGTAGGCAGCCTTCCCCTGAAGACCCCACTCAGCAGGTAGTGACACTTCATGTAGCAGAGCCAGGGAGCAGTGTGGCAGCTGAGAGCCAGCTTGGCCCCCCTGACCTACAGCAGATTGCCTTGCCATCTGGGCCATTTGGTGGGGCCAGCTACAGTGTCATCACAGCACCCCCTCTGGAGGAGAGGACATCAGCTCCTGACACACCTTACAGGTAACGTGACTCCTTTCAGTCTTTCAGAGGGGCTCCCCACTCCAGCCCAATTAGCGGGAGGCAGAGTCCTGGTTTGTGGTGGGAGAGTGTATCCTGTGCAGGGTGGGGAGCTGTCAGTCTTTGGCCATTAACTGTTCTGGGAACTTTGTACTAATGGTCTTGCCTAGCTAGCTCCCACAAGATCCAGGTTCCCTGCTTTTACAGATGCGGCAACAGGCTAGTGAGGTTGGGTCAGAGGCTTAGGAGGCGAGGCTTGGAACCTTGGTTCCCAGTCCTATATACTCCCCCCCCCCCCAAATGTGCCTATGTGAGTTTGGGGCTAGAAGGTATTGGATCCCCTGGGACTGGAGTTACATGTGGGTGCTGGGCATCAATCCTGGGTCCTCTGCAAGAGCAGCCAGTGTTCTTAGGTGCTGCACCATGGTTCCAGCTCTCTGCCCCCATGAGCCCCTATGTCCTGAGTGCTTGAACAAGTGTGGGTTCCTTTGTTGACCTGCTGCCTGAAACTGCTTGGCTTCCCTCTGGTGCAAACTTGTGACAAGTGTTTCTCTGCTCCCTGAACTCTTTGGCCATCGAGGAGCTCCGAGCCAGCATCTGGGCAGGCTGCCTCAGCCTCTGCCCTCTCTTCTTGGGTAGCAGATCCATTCTGTCCCCTCCTGTTGGCTGGTCTCTCCTTCTGTCCCTTTTGGCCAGACCTGAGCTAGACGCTTGGAGTACTGTCTTCTTCCTACCAAGGAAAATGGGGGTCACCCCTTAAGTAGGGTGAAACACTGAGTTCTTGGTAATCATTTGTGGAAGAGATGGTAGGGGCCAGGGTGGAAATGGTTGAACAAGCCCGACATTCACTCATTCGGCTCCTTCAGCTTGACTGTTGCTTGGTGGAGGGATTCTTGTAGGCTTTCATCTTTTTCTGGAACCCCGTCTCATGCCTCCACTCTGTGTCCTTAGCGAAGAAACCCCTGGGGAGGCAGCCCAGGCTGTGGTTGTGAGTGACACCTTCAAGGAGGCTGGCACCCACTACATCATGGCAGCTGATGGGACCCAATTGCACCACATCGAGGTGAGTCCTGGGAGTGGCTACCCCACCCAGTGTCCAGCCTTTGCCCCTTCTCAGCACCTCATGCTGTGGGTTTTTCTACAGTTGACTGCAGATGGCTCCATCTCCTTCCCAAGTTCAGATACTCTGGCCTCTGGAGCCAAGTGGCCCCTGCTACAGTGTGGAGGGCCACCCAGAGATGGTCCTGAGGTTCTGTCTCCAATGAAGACCCACCATGTGGGAGGCCCCCAGGGCTCTTCCACCCCACCCCCTGCAGCCAGCAATACCCTAGGCCTGGTAGTACCCACCTCCCCACCATCTGCAGCAACTTTGTCAACAAAGAAGTTCTCCTGCAAGGTATGCTCGGAGGCCTTCGCTGGCCGAGCAGAGATGGAGAGTCACAAGCGGGCCCATGCCGGGCCTGCTGCCTTCAAGTGCCCTGACTGCCCCTTCAGTGCTCGCCAATGGCCTGAGGTCCGGGTACGTGCTCCCCCACCATGCCTCTGCCTTCATTCCTGTGGTCACTCATTTGTGTAAGAACTCTTTATTGAGCATCTCCTTAAGCCTAGTCCCCTGTTCCCCTCTAGGATCAGAGGTAACTCAGCAAAATCCCAGCTCTCTGGGATCTGCCTGGTCAGGAGACCAACCAGATAGAAAGTGACTAATGCCAGACTGTGTTCCCAGTATGAAGGATGGAGAGTGTAGATAGAGCAGGGGCAGAGCAGGGGCAGCAAGGTATTGTTGGGTAGGGTGCAAGGAAGACAGCAGAGGTGGCAGTGGAGCCAGGCTGTGGAGCCGAAAGACAGCAGGTGGTTGGGACTGAGATGCTGGAGATGGTGGGAGGCAGGCAGACCTTCAGAGCCAGCGTGGGTGGGATGGTGTGGAAGCAGCAGGACTGCCGCTCATCAGTTGCTTGAGCTCCTTCCACTGGCCGGAGGGAGGGCTTCATTTCCAGATCTCACCCCGTGCTGCATCCTCTGAGCTCTGGAAGGGCCGGGGCCTAGAGCCCCACCCTCCAATGGGAGAGCTAAGGCCCAGTGAGGCAGAGCTGAGCCCCAGCATGCAAGAGGTTCCTCTTCAGTAAGGGACAGTACGGAGCCTCAGGCTGACACAAGCGGTGTAATGGCAGAGCCTCTGGCTTCCTTGCTTTGGATCTGTGGTAGGCCAGTCTCAGTCAGGTCCATGCTTTTGGTCCAGCTCCTCACTGACACGTGCATCCGGTTTTTGTGGAGACTTGTTCTCATTCTGACGCACTGGTACCTGGTCTCTCCCCTGTGTAGGCTCACATGGCACAGCACTCAAGCCTGAGGCCTCACCAGTGCAATCAGTGTAGCTTTGCCTCCAAGAACAAGAAGGACCTGAGGCGGCACATGCTAACGCACACCAATGAGAAGCCTTTCTCATGCCACCTCTGTGGGCAGCGGTGAGGCTGGGGATGGCAAGTAGGGGGACTTCCATGCACACCTGGTGGAGCCACTTCACACCTACTCTGCCCTCTCCTCAGTTTCAACCGGAATGGGCACCTCAAATTCCACATCCAGCGGCTACATAGCAGTGATGGGAGAAAGACTGGGGCTTCTACAGCCCGAGCCCCTGCCCAGGCCATCATCGTCAACAGTGAAGAGGAAACACTGACCACACTGCACAGTGAGCTACCCCTGGGCCACAGGGCGGGCCATTTGGGACCAAAGGCTAGAACCACAGCCCAGGGGAAGCCCAGGGATGAGGCATTCAGGCTTTCCATGAGCCCTCTAATGAGCCACCTCCTCTGTGCCCAGCTGCCCTCCAGTCCAGTCATGGAGTCCTGGGTCCAGAGCGGCTGCAGCAGGCACTGAGCCAGGAACACATCTTTGTGGCCCAGGAACAGACAGTGACTAATCAGGTAAGAACAAGGTCTGGAGCCCCTGCAGAAAGGATGGGAAAGACAACTGAGGCTAGAGGAACTGAGAGGGGGTTCAGGGTTGGAGGCCTTGCACAATCATGAGAACCAGAGTTTGGATCCCTCCACTCTACAAGCCAGGTGTCTGGCATCTCTTGCACTCTAGAAGCCCAACTCCAAGGAGGGTGGAGACAAGATTCTTGGGGTTTATGTGCCTTCCAACCAAGCCAGAACTCTAGGTTCATGGAGAGACCTTGCCTCAACAGAATAGGCAAAAAAAAAAGTGAAGAACAATGCTTGACACCCTGTTCTGACCTTATGGCCTCCATATAGGGGTGGGGTCGCACATACACACCAAAAAACACTTAACACAAAGCACACATATAAATAAAAGAACTGAGGCTAAGTTGGGCTTGGTCTTGACAGGAGGAAGCTACCTACATCCAAGAAATCACCACGGCAGATGGCCAGACAGTACAGCACCTGGTGACCTCTGACAACCAGGTAAACTGTCTCCTTACCCACCAAGGCCCACCTTAGAAGTTTCCAGACTACCTGGGCCAGTGTCCATAGTTGTGTCTTCTACTCTGCCCACTTAGCTCAGCTCCCGCTGAGTGGAGCCCTACCACCCACTCTGTCCTCTCTTAGGTTCAGTATATCATCTCTCAGGATGGCGTCCAGCACCTACTGCCTCAGGAGTATGTTGTGGTCCCTGATGGCCATCATATCCAGGTAGGCCAGGCCTGGGGCAAGGTGAGGTTTGGAGGAAGGCTGCACAGCCTCTTCCTAGGATCACTGGCCAGCTTCCTATCTCCAGGTCCAGGAGGGCCAGATCACACACATCCAGTATGAGCAAGGGACCCCATTCCTGCAGGAGTCCCAGGTATGGTACCTGGAAGAACAGGTAGAGCTGGGGTAGTGAGGATCCTGTGGGACTATATTCTTACTGGCTTCTTTCTCCAGATCCAGTATGTACCCGTATCCCCAGGCCAGCAGCTTGTCACCCAGGCTCAGCTTGAGGCTGCAGCACATTCTGCTGTTACAGGTATGGATGGGGCTGGACACTGACAGCCAGGAAAGTGAGGCCAGGCCTAGTTTCCAGAGCCTCAAGCTTACTGTGCTTTTCCCTCCCTGGCAGCGGTGGCTGATGCTGCCATGGCCCAAGCCCAGGGCCTGTTTGGCACTGAGGAGGCAGTGCCTGAACACATCCGACAGCTGCAGCACCAGGGCATCGAGTACGACGTCATTACCATCACGGATGACTGAGCCTCAGGCCCAACGCTGATCTTGGATATCGGGGCCAGCTCTCCTGTAGTCTAGGGACTTTCCTGTCCTACTTTAGGGCCTCCAAATACTGGACAGTCAGTGTCCCTTGACTCCAAAGGAGCCAGACCTGTGCTTTTGGGGGGCAGCCATGGGCCCCAGCCTGGACATGCTGGGTGCTTTAGCCTGCTGGCAGGCTTTGGGAGAGAAATTTATTTTTGTTTGGATGGACCTACTGGTTCCTCAGTCTCAATAAAGGGACCAGAGTCCAGCTCTTGTAGCTCTCTTTGTACCTGTGCTAATAGCTAATAACCGGAACCAGGTAAGGGCCAGGAACCAAGCAGAAGTCTCAAGTGGAGGCTACTTGGCTCTAGAGTCAGCTGGCCCACTTGTTACAGTGGTCCCAGTACAGGCCAAACCAGCCTGACTCAGGAGAGGACTGAACTAGAGAACCCGCTTTCCCCATGGGCTCCCTGTCTCCAGGATCTCAAAGGGCAGGGACTATACTTCGAGGTTCTACTTCCTCCTGAGTCTTGACTGTAAGACATTTAGCAGCCTCTAAGTCTGGTTTAGGCAGAACCCAGAGATATCCAGGCAGGCTCAGCTGTAGTGCTCTGGACTCCTCCAACCTGTTGAGCTCAGAAGCTGCTAGGGACTCAGACCTGCAAGGACCCAAGGATGGATGGGTGTGAAAGCCTAGGGTTCTTGATAAGGGGCACCTAGATGGGGTACAGAGTGGTCACAGAGGCAATCGCCCCAAGACCCTCACACACTCTTGGGGAGTTTCTGTATTTCCTTTTACAAATGAAACAAGGCAGCAACAGGTCAGTGGGGCTGGGAAGGCATGGGCCTATTTACAGGGGACTTGGTGAATCTGAGGGGTGAGAGCAGGGAGGGGGAGCCCTGGCAGAGTCATAATATTCCTATGTCCCTGGCAGCCCAAGTCCTGCTGCCACCCCAGGGGAGGGCCCTGAGGACCGAGTCCCAGCAGGTCTGGAACCGCACCCCTAGGGCTCCTCCTCCCCGCAGGATATGTTAAGTGGGGTGAGGCTCTCGACTAGGGCCCTGCTCCCGGCCTGAGTCCCGGTCCTTGGCCTCTGAGGAGGATGAGGAGGAAGAGCTGGAGCCGTGGCTGCGGCCCGACTGCTTGTAGGCAGTGGTGAGCTCCTGCAGCCGCTCCGGTGTTGGCCCCCACTTGGCAAAGCCAGGGTCATTCTGCAAGAAGAGCACGGCCGTGTTGTGGACGGCCTTGTAGTGCATTTCCTCCCTGTGGGTGGGCAAAGGCAGCTGCTTAGGGTGGGGCACAGACTGGCCTGCTCCCCCAGCCTGCCAGCCTGACCTGGCTTCCTTCCCCTGCTGCCTGGGCACCTACTTCTTGCAGATGTGCTGGGAGCCACTGCGGTACTCGTGCTCAAAGGCAGGCAAGACCAGCTGGTGGCGTTTGAAGCGGCTCTGCTCCATTCGGGTGAGCGCTGGCGTGGGGGGCTCCCGCCACTCCGGGATGAACACAATGAAGGACAGGGGCTCTGGTGAGCTCTCCAGCAGTTTCTGTGGGAGGGAAAGTATGGGGTGGAGATGAGGCACTGCCCTCAAGGGCAGTTTGCAACTGTGCCTGCCCCGTCAGTCGGCAGCACACCCACCTCAAAGTGAGAGACCATAGCATCCATGAGCTCCTCGCAGAACGGAGGGTTGGCCTCAAAGGAACCACTCAGCGGGGCGAAGTCCAGGCAGGGCCTACAAAAAGGTGAGCACTGTAGCCCGGCCAGCAGCATCCAGTCCCTCACACATACTGCCCCCACCTCTAGACAGCCACAATGAAGAGGTGACCACAGTCCAGCCAGAGGCCAACATTCACCCTTACTTGTGCTAGGACAAGGAAGTGACCCTGCCTCTCGAATAGGTAACCTGAGAACAGAGGCTAGGTGTGTGTACCTGTGTCCACTAAGTTGAACTAGAGTCCAAAGCCGCCACAGCAGACGCCACACCCAGGGCTTCCCCAGCTGACAAGCACAGGCCTCTCCTTGTCCACCTAGCACCCTCTTCCTAGTTTACCTGGTCGTCTATGCTCCTCCCCCTGCTACTTTCAAGGTGCTCTCCCTTCTCCTCCTTCAATGCCTGGAGCCAGGGGTTTCTAATCCAAACCTAAGCCAATTCACGGAGAGGCCTACAGGCCAGCTTAGGTTGTGTCTGTTACATGGTCTGCCCATGAAGCCAGAGAAGTGGAGGCTCCCAGAGCTCCCTCAGCGTGTAAATAGTGTGCACACATGGTAGATAGGGAAGCAGGGGCTACCTTCAAGACTGCCCGGCTCCAAAGCCCCAAGCCTTAAGACGCAACTGGCACAGGTAGCACCCGTGCTCTAGAGGGCATCTTTGTGGGCAGAAGGGACCCAGCAACCCCTGGATCTCACCCGCGGGAGCCAAAGTAGCCATCTGTGTCAGGGAAGGCAGAACAGTACTGGCGGAAGTAGCAGTTGAGAGGAGAGGCGAAGCACTCGAAACTGACGCCGAAGAGTCGGTGGAGGGTCTCGAAGACGTGCACAGGCAGTGACCCCTGCAGGCCAGTCCCCTCGTAGAGGCCCACGCCGAACATCATCTGCAGATCAGCCTTAGTCAGTGTGAGGCTCAGGCTTCCTGCTCCCTTCCAAGGGAGCCCTCCCTGGCCCCAGAGCTGTACCTGGTATCGACGGAGAAGACACCAGACTCGAGGCAGGAACCTCTCAAAGGCTGAGTCATCAACACAGCTATAGCGATAAAGGAGCCACTGCGTGACAGAAAGAGAGGGATTCAGCAGTGATCTCAGGACCTGGCTACTGGCCAGCTGCTAAGGACTATGGTCCAGGAAGAGCCCAAGCCTCCACTCACACCATCAGCATGGGCCACCCCAGCTCTCACCAGTTTGCTGAAGTAGCTGCGGCTGACCTTGACCATCTCTCCCTTGTACCGGATGCAGACCACACTATTCTCCATGTGCATCTCCACGCTAGGCATGGGGGGAGCCGACACAGCCAGACGGACTGGGTAGCAGTACACCAGGCGGGGCTCCAGCTCTGAGGCCTCCACCTCATCTGTGGGCAAGGAGGACAGTGAGGAGCTGTCCAGCTCCCGACAGTCCTTGTAGTCCCTATGCCAGTGCTCACACAGTTTCCGTCCGTCACAAAGGAAAGAGCATTAGAAAAGCCACCGGGCAACTGGCATTAACTGGTGGCATGTAGCAATACACTTGGCATTGAAGCAGACTCCATTTGCAATGCCTTTGGCCTGCCAGACAATTGAAGTATGAAAATTGTGGCCTTTGTCTGGACAGTAGAGTTTGCTTAGGTAGGGATCTTTGGGGCCTGTGTGGTTTTTTGTTATGAATACTCACATTATCATGGCAGGTATTATTACACTTGGGGCTGGGGAAAGCAAAGTTTTAGGGATATGACCCAGGTCTGCTTAACTAACTGTAGGCCCATCTTTCATCAGCTTCTGGCTCTCTGATTCCCATTAGTTCATTTCCCAGGGGAGTACTAACACCCCAGAGCCAAAGGACACAGCAGGTTCTACCCAACAATACTCCAAGAAGTAGGTTCTCCCAAATCAGTCCAGTCCCTGGCTCTGAGGCGCAGCCTCACATGGTCCTTCAATCAGGGCCTAGGACACAGGCTAGATGGCATTAGAGCTGGCTGGCCATTTCAGCCCTACCTGGGATGTTGTTTTCCTTGAGGATGGCGAGGTGCTTCTCTCGGATCCGTTTAACATACTCCAGGGAGATGTGGTAGATCTTGCTGCAGATACCTTCCACAGAGTCCTTGGCTGCAGCGGAGACATGGGGCCCACACTGCCTCCGCAGGTGCTCCAGGCGGTCCTGGAGAAAAGCCCTGGTCAGGACACTGGTGGCCCAAGGGCCTCGGTGGGGCTGGCAGGTGGAACTCTTGTGGGGCTATTGAATCCCAGATGTCCCAGTTTGAAAGTGGCTCTACTGTTTACTAGCCATGTTGCTTGGACTTCTCTGAATCTTGTTCCTATCAAGGGAATTGAAGCTAGCAAACAGGACATTGTGAACAGTCAGTGTCATTCCCTTGATCCACCAAGCCCGTCCAATGAATGGCTGCAGTTTTTGTTGCAGTTCCATGGGCAGAACCCAAGATGACCGGTGGACAGGCCCCCAGCGTACAGCGCTGGCCTTCCACTGGAGGGCTGCTACAGCACAGGGAACTTGGTTGGTGCAGACTTAAAGGCTGTACTTTGAAGTCCTTGCAAAGAAAATGATACCTGTGAAACTGCAATGGGAGAACAGGTCACTCTAGCCAGGGCTGGACCTGTATGTGTCACCACATGTCAAGCACACTTAATGTCATGTGTAAAGCGTGTCTATGAGAAACAGTCCTGAAAAGAAAGTCCATTGCAAGTGCTGATGGAGAGGGGAAGTGACAGGCACGGGCCAGAGAACAGAAGGGCTGTAGATACACTAAGAGCAGAGACTGGATCTGATGGTGGCTGGCTATTTTTCAGTATTTCGTTTGTGTGTGATATTAGTGTTTACCATCTCTTATATCTCTATACCAAATGCATGCCTGGTGCCCCCAGCAGCCAGAAGCAGGCATCAGATCCCTTATAATGGGAGCTACAGGCAGCTGTAAGCCCCATGTAGGTGCTGGAATTGAAGCCCAATTCATTGGAAGAGCAGCTACTGCTCTTAACTGCTGAGCCATCTCTTCAACCCCCTAAAGGTGGCTTTTAATTGTAATATGGATACACACCAGAAAAGGCAGACTGCTCTCACAGATCTACTGAGGAGACATTGAACATTCACCAGGTTGAAAGGCAGCTGTTTATGTACGTCTGAGCCTAAGATTGCAGTAAGAATGGCTGAAAGAAAGCCATGGGCCTTGAGCATCTCCACAGTGACTGGGACTGACGGGCATCATGGTCTGCCTCACTGCACAAAGGCTGTTGTGGAAGCCAGCCTGACCAGCAGAGCCTTTCACCTCATCTGGGGCCCTCTCACCATGTAGTCCTCCTTGGAGGCTGAGTGGTCCTTCCGAAGCCAGCTGAAGGTGTCTTCCACGTTCCACTTGACCACTTTTCTGCTGTCGGGGGATGCACTCCTGCAGGTTGATCGCAAGAGAAAAAGCTGTACTTTGTGCAGGGCCCAGCTGTTAGGTCTCTGCTCCTCCCTCCCTCCTCCTTCACTCCCATCTCAGGCACTAAGCTCTAGGCTTACCACCCATCTGTCTTGGGCAACATTGACAAGCCTGTGAGCATTAGCCAGATGTATCCCCCCCACCTCCATTTTGATTGTGTGGGGCAGAGAAAGCCAAACCTGGACTCAATAAGCCGTCTGGCAGCCTCTGCATATTTAAAGAGCAGGCGTTTGGCTTCCTCCCGGAACTTGATTCGGGATAACCTGAGTTAGAAAACAGGCAAGAGTTAGGCCCTCCTACATGTGACCTGGCACAAGGACCAAGCAGCTGAGCTGTGGAGCTATACCTGATGGGAATGTCATTCATAATTTCACGAAACATGGACGGTGACACAACCGGCTCACAGTTGCTTGGCAGCAGGGGGTCAGACCCTTTGTCTACTACTTTGCGCTCCAGCATCCAGCGGTTGAAAGATTCTCGGGGTGGCTCAATGCCTGTGAGACAAGAGAGCGGCTAAGGACCTGAGTAGTCGGCGGAGTCCACTGAGACAGGAAAAGGTGTTTTTCATATGTTTGTTTCCTAGACTTCATTTTCCCAAACTATATTCTGAGAATCATGAGTACTTTATTTTTTAAGGACAGGGTCTGGTCTGGTAATGCAGCCCAGACTAGCCTGGAATTCAAAATCCTGCCCAAGCCTCCTGAGAGCTGGGAGGTGTGGGCTCCAAGTAGGCTTTCTCTAAGAATTTTGGTTCTCAACTTACAGGTGTACAAACTGCAGACAAGTTGAGAAGCACTCAGCCTCACAGAGCTGGGACCCCAACAGGTCTGTTTCCCTACAGCACACACCAGTTCCCACCCACACCCCGGTGGTGAAGCCAAGGCGAGGCTGCCGAGCCCTCACCCTCCCGCTGCTGGCACAGCTCCCGGTAGTGCTGGCGGAGCTTCAGGATGAGCTGTGAGCGGAGCAGCTCGACCTCAGGGTGTGGGGGCAGGACCTCTGAAGGAGCCCTGTGCTTGATGACAGCATTGGTCTGGATGTCCAGGTCCCAGTACACCCTAGGGGCACAGACAGGAGTTGTGAAGATGGCCTGCCCACCACTACCATACCACACAGTCCTGGGCAGGCTGCCCATCAGCAATGGATATTGTCTAAGCCAATCAGTAAGGACTCACTCAGTGGGTCGGAGGAGAGCTGCTTGCTTATCTTCAGCAGATGCACCCCAAATCTTTAGTGTTGGGGTTCCTGGGATGCTGGGGGAACTGGGCACCGACTGGCTTGTGGGTGTCACAGGTATTTCTATCTGAAGGGAAAGAATCCAAAAGGCATCAAGTCAAAGGACTGCAGCCAGACCCAGCACCATGCCCAGCAGCTGCACTTGGGACTCCCTCCTGACCCAGCCCTCGCAGGGAGCTGCTGGCCACATGCCCAAGGTAACCACTTACCAGCCAGGTCCTGAGAGCCCCAGACACTCACCTTGGGCTTCTTCACACCGTTGCCACTTGGCTGCTCTTCCGAGAGCTGCCGCTTCCTGGGCTTGTTCTCCACTGGAGGAGTTTCCAAGCTTGAGTCTTGGGGCAGTGGGGTTGCATTCAGCCCCAAAGGGTCCGACTAGTGGAGGAAAAACAGTGGAACTGCAAACAGGGCCAGTGGCTTAGGAGCCCCACACTTTAGACTCTTCCTTAAGGAGGCCAGAGGCCTGGGATGCAGATGAAGAACCCTGGACTCCATCCTGCCCGCTACCTGCTTCCTTATGCCCTCACCTTCAGAAAGGCCATGTTAACCCCACCTCAGCACTGACATTGTGACACAAGTCAGTGAGTGACTTGGTATGATGTCTGTGTTAGATCAGTCCCTTAAGAACAAATAGCAATCAGGAATCAAGAGAAGTCAGGGAATGTTATTTTTCAGATACAAAGGCTCTGTGTGGACCTCCTTTAGTGACACCAAGAATCACTGCAGACACCCCTCTGCCTACAAGCAGCCATATGGCCTTGGGCCAGCTACTTCCCTTTGAACCTCATTGTCTTCAACTACAAAATGAAGAGGCCCTGCATGACTGTATAGTAAGGGTTGCTCCAGCTGAGGGATCCAAGAGCTGAGGTTCCTATCAGATAGCCTGTGGTTAGACTCCTAGAACCTTCTTCCCCTCCCACTTAGCCAGCCTCACCTTAAACCCTGATTCTCAGAGGAGCTCTTCCTTCTCTTCCCAGACCAGGATTCCCAATGGATTTCAATATATTCTTTAAATAAGTCCACAACTGGAATCCTACTATCTGCCACAGAATAAGCATACCACAAAGACAGGGAGCTCTTGCTGACACTTCTCTACCTCTTTGCATGGTGCCCAGTATTCAGCATACTACACTAATAATCTGCTCCCCTGTCTCTCCTGTTTGACGATAGGGTCTTTGAAGACAGGGACTGTCTTGCTTGACATTTTATCTGTAGGTATCAGCACAGGGCAAGACACCTAGCCTGCTCTGAGACCCTTGCCCCAAGTTGGCACTCACAAGCACGTCGTGCTGGCCCAGCACGGGCATCTCCCACAGGGACTGGTTGGTGAATCGGTTGAAGTAGTAAGGACGGCTCTCCCTCCGGCTCCAGCACTTCTCCCAGCCTGCATGTACCAGCTCCTCTGCAAACAAGAGTACAACCCAGAGTCAGGGCTGTGCACAGCACCCCTGCTATCTTACCAGCCCCCACCACTCCCTTCAGTACCTGGGAGGTCCTGTACTAGGCGAACTGGCTTTGGAGAACAGGGCTGGCTCTGATTGGAGGTGCCTGGAGAGTGACTTAGAAGGGATGCTTCCTCCCGGGGGCTGCCGTGATTCTCATTGGCCATCTCAGCAGCCACTCGGGACCTGCCACACAGAGGACCAAGAGTGTCAGCTCCATCCTACTCACCAATTACAACTTAGGGCTCTGGCAACTTATCTACAGATTTGAGAAATCCAACACCGTCTTGTCCTGGCCGGCCAGCCAACTGGTGCCACAGGAGCAGTGAAGTTGAAGTTTCTGTCCCTCAACTGTAAGATAGGGTGCCCACCTAGCCAATCCTCCCCCTTAAAGGCCTGGCTTGCCCTTGGGCTCACATCTTCCAGGAAGGCACTTTCCTGCCTCCCTGCCCAGGTTTGGTGGACAAAGCTATTGCACAGTGTCACTGAAAATGCACTGTAGTGCCTAGATGGCTAGACGTACCGTGGGACTGTCTCGTTAGACTGGGTCCAGCGCATTGCTCTCCAGAGCTACAAATGCCACCTGGACCCAAAGGAGCTCTACTAATCCTGCAGACATTTATGAAACACCAAGTGGCCAACAAGACCAAGGTCTGCCTTTGAAAAGTCACTCCTACAAGGACCAGTGCCTTCTCCTCTTGGGAAGACAGTTTTATTGCTCCCACTAGGTAAAGTCTCAGTGGGTCAGCTGGGGAGGAAGCGGGGACTCTGGTTGTAGTTTGTTGCTAAGGAAACCAGTGTAACTGAAGAGGGCTATCTGGTTCAGTCCTTCAGAAGCCCCAGGTTAACACTGAAGTCAGCTTCTTCAGGTCTGTATTTCCCACTACTCCCTCCCAGAGCACACCCAGCACAAGCCTCAACGGCTGGTGCTTCCCCGTTTGGGACTACTACACACCCAGGGGGCCACCTGAGATCAGACTGATGATGCTCATGTTGTTTTTAGTATGTCACAAAACCCACAAGAAACCCTCCCCCACAGTAAGACCACAAAGGCTGATAGGAAGGTTTTCTTTGTATGCTGATCAGGATCCCTGACTGGTTGTTGACGACCACATAGGAATCATTGAACATTTATTTTATTGTACACTCAGAGACGTCTGTTAATTTGGAAAGGGAAAAGTCAATAGTTACTTTATCTGTACAGTTTGGCAGATAAAAATTGCAGCAGCAACAAGACATGTATAACAAGAGGGCCTTGATTACAGAAAGGTTTGGAATGACTCCTTTAGGGGCTGAGCCCATGGGTTTCAAGGCTGAATAAGGTCCCCTTTTCTCTCACCCTCTGGGGTCTGCAACACTAGCATGAGAGGGTTTTCTTCTCTGGTTGGATTGAACCCACGTCACGGGGTCCCACAGAAGCGGGAGGGAGACCCACAGGAAGGTGCAGCACAGGTGGGTGGGCTGGTCAGCAGTGTAGTTGACAGGGACCCAGGGGACTCCGTGCATCAGCAGCTGGAGAGCAAATAGAAGAAAAGAGTCATTGGCCTGTGACACCTTACTAGGCAGGGACAACGACACACTGGGAGAGTCTGGAGGCTCCAGGAATCAAGGTTGTTCCTTCCCAGAGATCAAGACAAGCCTAGTTGATAATAGCGTGAACCTGTCTAAATAAATGTGCTGAAACAGATCCTTTTTGTTGTTATTGAGTTGGGGTTTTTTTTTTTCTATTGTTTTGTTTGGTTGTTTTGTTTTGTTTTTTGAGACAGGCCTTCCCTGTGTGGCCCTGGCTGTCCTAGAACTTGCTCTATAACCAGGCTGGCCTTGACCTCACAGAGACTTTTGTGCCTCTGCTTCCTGGGTACTTAGGATTCAAGTAGTGCACCACCATCACCTGGCTTTTAAAAAACAAAAACAATGTACTTCTCAGGCTTTCAAGCAACAAAGTTTGCCTTCCTAGGCCCTGAACTTGGTTTATCAACAGAGCTCTACAGCTCTATACTTGGTTTAATGCTTTCATATCTATCACCTTGAGGTTGGTTGGTTGGTTGGTTGTTCTGAAGTGCTAGGGATGGAACCCTGAGCCTTATACATGACAGGCAAGTACTCTCTCGTGGGCTACATCACCAGCCCCTGGCTGAGACCACTATATACAGCTTAACAAATATGAGGTACTAGGATAGAGTCTAGGTCCTTGCTCATGCTAGAGAATTGTTCTGCCACTGAGCCAGGCCTCTCAAACTCTTGAGGCAGGGTCTCAAAAAGTGGATAAGAATGTCCTTGAACTTGATCTGTAGTTCAAGAAGGCATCGAATATACAATCATCCTGCTTCGGTCTCTGGGGTTAGCTGAGACAAGGTTAGTCCTGTACAACCAGGGCTAGAAGAAGAAACAACTTGCTTTACTGGAGATCAAAGCCAGATCTGAGGGTGCTAAGTGAGCACTCCAATGAGCAATTCCACCTGAAATCCTGGAACTGACATTTTTTTTCTTTGTTGTTCTTGGGTTGAGATGGGGACTCAAGTATTCCAGGTTGGCCTCAAACTCACTTGGTAGCTGAGTATGACCTTGAACTCCCGATCTGTCGTCTTTTATTTCCCAAGTGCTAGGATTTCAGGGGAGGGCTACCATCATCAGCTTTCCTTTCTGAATTGGATTTGACTGTGTTGCCTAGATTGATCTTCAACCACTGAGCTCAAAAGATCCTCCCACTTCAGCCTTCCCATTAGGTGGGATACAGATACATGGCAATGGGATGAAAATGTTTTCATTTTGAACACTACAGCCCCATACACGGCACAGCCAGCTGTGCTAACCAAAGTGTCTGTATACCAAAGAAAAGGAAACAAAGCATACATATGGAAGACTTGGGGGCACTATCTTAAGTCACCCACAACTAGTAAAAGACACACTGTTTTGAATAATGTCTTATTCAAAAACATTATAAAATAAAAATAAAAACATGCAAACACATATAGCACATCTCATTCACCTTTATTGAAAAATGTTTATCCCAGAAATGTGACAGGGCGCACCTCGTAGATGCATTTGTTAGAGGCAGAAACAGCCCAGCCCACTGCCACCCAAATGGGAACGCCATAGCATTTCCCAAACCAGCTGTTACCAGACTCATCTAGGGTTGCTGTACCGCCTTATACCTGTTAGGAGTCAGAAACCGGGAAGGTAGTTACAAAAGAATTGGCAACTTTAGGACAGGGCCTCACATAGCTGGGTCCGACCTTAAACGCCTGCCGGT
>CABHPQ010130216.1:0-39947 GCA_902168405.1 Peromyscus aztecus | reverse complement strand
CTTCTGGAAACTGCATCATGCAAAGGAGAGTAGGGTGTCCCTGTCAGGTCAGTCTCCACTGCTGACGTCCACAGTGTGCATGGCCTTGGTTTCTCTCATACTGTCTAGAGACGTGAGTTCTGACACACCGCCCCAGACGTTGGTCCCGCTCTTTAGCCTGGAAGTCTACCAGGAGCTTCTGACAAGGACACGTATTCTATCCTGAGCAGTGGGCAGTTGGGCCCTGAGGTCCACTGCAGAACCGACCGACCACTACCATCACTCACTGCCACTCCAAGGTTGCCACTGAGCTCAGCACGTGCTTCCCCCTGCTTGGTGCAGGTGACAGCACAAAGAGCTGCAAGTCCTTAGTCATGATCTGCAGCCTCTGGGCTCCAGTGATGGGACCATTCTATCCCCTGACCAGTGTGCGGGGAAAACTGCATGAGAATAACACTTTGAAAAATATCTTTACCTTCACAAAAAATTCTTTAGGGAAACAAAACTATGCAAACATTAAAACATTAAAAAACATTAAAACATTAAAAAAAAAAGATTAAATGTGAGGTTTGACCATAATGTCAATTACACAGAGCAGATGACCCAGCAGCTGATTAGTGGAGTTAGTTCTGTGGAGACGTGGTAGCGGCCTCCGCTTGGGCTATGGGAGGACAGAGGTCAGCAGTGCTCCAAACGGTGAAAGGTCCTCTTTGGGGAAGGGTCACAGAAGTAGCTTGAGGGAAGACCGCAGTGCAGAAGCTGCTGTGAAGTCTGCTCCACCCTTGCCTGGAACTTAAGGAGGCTGCGCCTGCCCACCGGCTCCTCTTTTCTTCCGTCTTACCCCTCTGTTCCCACATCTTTCTTTTCTCATTGTATTTTCCTGGGTCTGTCCAAGTCCTACCGTGAGAGTGGGACAGTTGTTCTCTTCAAGTCTGCAGACCTATAGGCCTGTCGTGCTGCATGGCCTGACAGGCAGGAGACTTCCTCTTCCACTTCACCACGCCTGCCTCTGTCTGGTCACTTCCACGGCCGAAACCTCATGATCTGCCCCCACCTGCCCCCACCCATGCTCTCCCACTCACATCCAGACAATGCCCACAGGCTACCATCAGGTGACACTTTCCAGGGTGTCCCTTCAGCTCATGCCTGCACCCCAAGTGACTACATGACCCCTCAGGTCAGCCGAGGCCCAGGAGCCTTAGTGACAAAGCTGGAGTCACACAGAGAGTGAGCTCGGCATTGAGCAAGGCAGGCAGGCGACATGTGTTGGCCCACGACGTTCATACTGTACCTCCAGCATGACCACACAGATCTGCTTCACACACTGGATGATGGCATCTGGGGTCCCTGAGATAGTCACTGCCCGCTCTGTGGAGTTGGGCAGCATGTCACCCGCCACCTGGACCTGAGCACCTGTGGACTACAGAGAAGGGCCGTTGGAAGGAGAACAGCAGATTGTGAGCAGGAACACACACAGGAGGAACAGCACTTCCAGCTCTTGAGGATGCATTCAGGGTGGTCGACACCATGAAAACCCTTCATTAGAAACAGGGCCTCAGCTGGTCACAGTGCCCTCCCTCATCTTGCCACCCAGATGTCACTTTCCTGTCCCCTTTCCCTTCAGTCCTGCCTCTGCACACCTCTTAGTGAGCTCTGACTTCCACCTCAGCCAGTGTGCTGGACAGGAGGCCCTGAATCTGTAGAGGAGTGTCTACAGGAAACAGGAGTGCTCTTTCTAGCACGAGAATTCTTCCTCCATGGAAGAAGGTCACATGGAGGTCAGGAAGCCTGAGTCTGGGACCTGCCTGATCTTGATGTCTGGCTACCACATACATTAAGTGACTACTTGGATCCTCAGGACAAGTGAGGCACACAAACCTTAGTGACAATGTCAGGGAGTCACATGCACAATGAACCTGGCATCTTCTAAGTCACAGATGAGGACAGGAAGGAATCAAGAAAGGGTAGCTGCCCTCCTGCTTAAGAGAAGGACTTGGGCCAGGCGTGGTGGTGCACACCTTTAATCCCAGCACTCGAGAGGCAGAGATGGGTGGATCTCTGTGAGTTCAAGGCCAGCCTGGTCTACAAAGGGAGTTCCAGGACAGCCAGAGCTACACAGAGAAACCCTGTCCCAAAAAACCGAAAGCGAGAGAGGGAGGGAGAAGGACTTAGCCTTCCTTAAAGTAAACGTTCTCAATGTCAAACCCACATCAGGTTCAGACTCTCTTAGTGTCATCCCAGGAGGCAGGACCTGATAGGCAGGTTTTAGCATCCAAGTTCTGTGGCTCCAGGCACACTCTACCTGAGAGATGTCCTTTTGTCTGTCTAAGGACCTCCACCCCCATCTTTGTTCTTGTTCTTGGCAAAACAGGGCTAATCTTGGCATAGGTCATGGTGTGCACTGGTGAATGTGGCAAGGTTCCCCACGTCCCATTTTTCACTGGTGAACTGGATTATCTGTCATGTTTGCACACCAGCTTTGAGCCATCAGACTCTGCAGTATCAGTGCGTACACTTACAGACTGTGGGGGAGACATGCAATAAGGATGGGCAGTACCTCCCGGATTTCCTTGATCTTAGAGCCACCTTTCCCGATCAAGGACCCACACTGGCTGGCAGGCACCACTAGTCGCAATGTCACTGGGGGCTTGCTGGTGGCAGGGCTGTTGCTCATGGAATTAATGATGTCCTAGGGAGAAGAAAACAGGCATGTTGGATTCATACTAGTGAGGCACAAACAGTGTGGCTTAGGACCACTGAGGACATTTATGCAGCATCTGCCTCTACCTGCTTCAATGTACACTGGGAAGAACTCCAGGAGCCTCCCCCATATAGAGAAGGGACGCAGAAAGTGGACCTGGCAACCATGGAAACTTCAGAGCCAGGCCAGGCTTAGAGGAACAGGAGATATGGGCCACATGGCTATATGTGCCAATTACACACATGGATTCAGAAGGCTGGGTGGTCAGTGAGTCATAGGGGACTCAGGATAGGGTATAGGTTATGAAGACACATGATCAGGTCTGACCTCAGCATGAAAATCTACTGGGTATGAGGACTTCGACAGACAGATGTGTGAGGCAGATTTGCCTGGGGTCAGTGAAGAGCAGGTGGGAGGGGGCACCCCTAAGGGGCGTTAATAGCTGGTCAGATGGAACTGGGAGAGTCCAAGAACTGTTTACAAGAAAACTCAGAGGAGCCTCTGCATCAGGGAGCCTGATTTGGGGGAAAGAAGCTGAGACCAACATACACCACTATCCTGGGGAGCCACACCTCTGGAGTGTAGCCAGAACTTGACTGATCTTCCTCATGTCTATCTCCACTTTCTAATTCCCAACTACACAGAAAGAACAAAACCAAAACAACCCTCCCTTTTCCTAGGTGATCACCAGGGAGCCTTGCTTCGGTGAACCACTGCTCCGGCCCAGACACTTCATCTGCTGCACCAGGGAAAGGGGCTGACCCTACCCCACCCAGCTCTACACACACCGCTTCAGCTGCTCCATTTGGGCAGCGTGTTCATCTCTCTCCATTTCCCCTTGTCCTGGACCCAGCCTCTACCCAGGCCGAGTACCCAGAGGCCTCTGTGCCTGCTGCTCAACTCTGCATCTAGACCCATCCTCTTGGGATTGAGCTCTTCTGGTTGTCCCTAGCCTGGGGACTGATTTTGGTTGCCGTCTATGGTTGACTTGGGGCATGACCTCTCATCCCTATGGTGGCTTTGGTGTGACTGCTATGTGCTAGGTTGTCATTGACTGGAAAAGACTGGCTAGCATTTGAAAACATTAGAGACAGATGAGGGCACTTTCAGGCCACGCATCACCTTATTAGCAAATGAGAAAGCAAGACTTGGCTCAAGCCCTCTGAAGCACTCCCAATGGGTTTTATACATGGTTCCCTCTCTCCTGGATTGAGGGTGTTTTAGCTATTATATGTGTGTTTCAGGAGGTAACAGAAGCATTTCCTTGCAGAAAGCTATAGCCCTTAAAGTTGCTAAAAATGGCTTGGTTTCATTTAGTTTGGGAGCATACCAACTTTTATACCAAATGTCAGGGCACATGCTTTACAGGAGCCAGTTCTTAAGAACTCTGGAGGGAGTGACCTATTATCAACACTGCCTCATTACTGCAGTGTTCTGGGGAGCTGAAAGGATCGCAGGTAATTAAAATTACCAACACCTTCAGGGCTTGGGGTATAGTTCAGTGACGGCATGTACTTAGAATGTGCTAGGTTCTCAGCTTGATAGCTGGCATAAAGCATAAACCAAGTTTCCAGGATGCCTTGAGATCCTTAGGCCAAAGACAAATTGCCAATACTATGGCCACACTGCCCACTACTTGCAGATCCTTTTTTCCTGTGACTGGTCAGCCTGAGTTTAGGGATTTCATGCTGACACCACACTCTGTCCTGCTACAGGCAAAGGTAACAATATAGTATGAGAGGGCTCAGGCTGCCCTGTCTACCACCACCAGGCTGAGGCAGCTTCCCAGGCACCTCTTTATAACCTACCACCAGGAGGCGCTGTCTCCTCATGAAAGTGGCTCTGGAGCCTCACGGAAGGGACCAAATAGGACACTTAATAAAAACACAGCAGTGAAACCCCAGAGAGCGGATGCTTAAGCCTTCTTCATGTTTCACAGCTCAAACCACAATGTGGTATTCCATATAGTAGAAAAGTAGTTCCAGAAGATCTCAGAGATCCTCTAGGATCAGCAAGAGAGAGCTAAACAGACAACCACAGGAAGCCAGGAACTGGGAATGGTGGACTGTCTCCTCCGGAGATAGCATTCCAACCTCCTTATCTACTTCATCTGCTGTGGTTTCCATCTGGAATGCCCCCCCCAAAGGTCCACATGTTAAAGGCCTGGCTTCCAGCCCGTGCTGGGAGATGTGAAGGTTAATTTTGACTGTCAACTTGACAGGATCTAGAATCACTTAGGAGACAAAACTCTGGGTGTATCTGTGAGGAGGTGTCTAGATTAGCTTAACTGAGGTGAGAAGACTCATTCTAAATGTGAGCGTCACCAGGGTCCGTCTAAAGGTGAGCATCACCAAGATGATTATAATAGCAGCAGCCATCTCTTCTTTGACTGTAGATGTACTGTGACCAGGTGCCCAGGCTCCTGCTGCCATGCCTCTCCTGCCATGATGGACAGTGCCCTTGACTTGTAAGTCAGAATACACCCTTGCTCCCTTTCATCAGGTATTTTACCACAGCAACAAGAAAAGTAACTAACATGGGAGGCTATGGAACTTTAGGAGGCGGGCCTTAGTATTACTGGGGGCGTGTCCCTGAAGGGAAGTGTGGGATTTGAGTCTCTTCCTTCTCTTTTTATTTGCACTTGGCTATGGGGTAAATGGTTTTGCTCTAGCACATGCTTCTGCCCTGTTATGATGGAACCCCAACAACCTGAGTTCCAAAGCAAATGATCACACTAAATCATGCGTGAACCCTCTAGAATTATGAGCCTTGTAAGCCTTTTCTTTTTAAGTTGATCTGTCTTGGGCAGTCATCACTGTAACAGAAAACTGACCAGTGAATGTTGGTTTTGAGGAGTGGGGCTATTGCTGGACTGCCCTTCATAATGCAATGGAGGCTTCAGAACTGTTTTAGGACAGGAGTCTGGAGAACCAGTCTAGAAATGGCATGGGATGACTGAGGTAGAGCTTGAACACGCTTCTGGTGGGCATCAATGTGGATGGGAAAGGCACACTAATGGACTCTACTGGGAATTAAACTAAAGGCTATGAACTTTTAAGGGAACACAGCAGTCACAAGACAGCATGAGTAACACTGGCTGCTCTTAGCCAGATTTACAGTGAGAATCGGGAGTAAAAATGAAGAGCAGGGTGAGGTGCAACTCAGTGGTAGAGTGCTTGCCAGGCATCCTCAGGACCCTGGCTCAACTTCCTAGTGCTGAAGAGAGGAAAACCAAACAACCAAACAACAAGCAACAAGAGATCGTGAAAAGTGGCAACCTTCCAGAGAAGGAGTGTGTTCACAGGCCCAGCAGAGGGTGACACAGTGGCCAGAGAGATTTAACTGCCACTAAATCGAAGCCAAGTTCTTCGAGTCAGGGCAACAGCAAAGATGCCTGGAAGAAATATAACAATTAGCATGGCCACTTTCGTCACAGGCTCAGAGGTGCAGAAGTGCGAATTTGTCTCAAACACTTTTCAGGGCAGAGTCTTTAAGAGAGGCCCAGAGGTACCTTGCTCATCCAGGACTGCCTAAGCCAGGAGAGTACTTAGAAGTTCTGAAGTTATGTCCAAGTGACAAAGAGAAGATGAGTCCACATCCCTGGATACTGGACAGGTTTAAAGCACTTTCTAAACTGTTTTTTGTTTGTTTGTTTTGTTTTTGTTTTTTCTGGATCTCATTCTGTAGACCAGGCTGGCCTCGAACTCACAGAGATCTGCCTAGCTCTGCCTCCCGAGTGTGTCACTGCTGCCCGGCTAAACTGTTTTTTAAATTACTGCTAGTATTAGCAATAAGTTCTACAAGTCTATTGTAAGCATTCTTTTTAAAGTCTATCACTAGGGATATGAAATTTTAGTTCCATAATTAGAAGCTATTGAACTTTTTCTCTTGCTATCTGAGTTGCCTTAAGCAAAAAGGACTATTGGTCAAACAGCTAGCTAGCTACCCTTGTATCTGCATCAGCCATCTGAACACACATGGACCCTGATACAACTAATGAGAGGAACTACAGCCGATTGCCCTGGCTCTTGAAGGAGTAGCCCTAGCCAGGGCTGTTTGAATAGCTGTAGCTGACCTTTTGCAATCACAAGCCCTGAGAAACTACTTGTAACTTGGCCAGAGGGAGTACACTCTCCCTGGGGAGGTAATATTCTATTATCATCAGTGGCAAGGCCGTAATTAGTTCCAAATACAAACCTTAAAAACTGTGATTGGTCCAAAGCAAACTGCTGTGATTAGCCAAACAAATGATTGTGATTGGTCCAAATCCCCCTTTTCAGGTTCTTAGGCAGCTCTGGCTTACTCAGGGACTCAGCCTAGAGTCTCCTGGGTTGCCTCCTCTGGTGTTGGAACATCAGGTCCAGGAAAGACTTGTCATGAGTAGTCGCCCCTTGCCTACTATTACTAATGCAGGCTAAGCTACCAACACGAAGAAGACGACAGCAGACAGCAGAGCATGGGGACAGTGGCGAGGATGGCAAAGGGCTCAGCTTGACAACTGAGCAAACGCTGGCCTTCAGCTTAGAAAAGCGCTGGCTTGATCCCGTGGGCTCCACACGAACCCCATCTCACCGGCACCATGTGTACCACTCAGCAACTCAGTAACTTTAGGTCCAGTGAGCAACATGTGAACCTGACAGAGTGTAGTGCTGCCACAGCCACCCTGCCCACCACCACACAGAGACACAACATTCTTTGATGCTAAGCTCCTAAACAGCCCTATTTGTGACAGGCACCTGGTTCCTGAGCCCTGGGTGCTGGTTTCTCAGCACTAAATGCCTGAAACTACTGAGGGGAGTTGAAGCAGCAGCTACTTTCAGAGCGGACTCACTCCTTGGCAGCACCCATTGGGTTGAATCTGTCTGGTGGCATCAGTGTAGAACCTTGCTACCCAAGGATCCCATTCGCTTTCTGGGATCCTGCCCCTATGAGGGAGGGATGCCTATGATTAAGTGATCCCAGCTGCACCCAGAGTCCAGTTCCTGAACAGCCCTCCAAATACTCTGGTTCCAAAGCAGCAGCAGGTGCTGCAGCTGCATCTTGGCTCCTGAATGCTGACCCAGTGTACCCCAAGTCTTGGCAGGAGCTACTGATAACTGAAGCAGCAGATGAAATTAGAGAATGACCATGGAAGGAAGAAGAAAGGAAGCATAAATGAGGAGACTGGAGGGGGGCAGCGGAAGACAGAGGCAGCGCTAGAGCAGAGAACCTGCGGGTCTCGGTTATTAAAAGACTTCAGGGAACTGTTAAGTTTTCAGGACCATGGGACCTCAGACCCCAGGCTGAGAACTGTAACACTGACTGCTGCCAATAGCTAAAGGTTCTGACACCTGAAGCTGACATGGGGACTGTAACAATTGTAGGGTTATGTGTCCCTTAACACTAGAGTTAGCCGCTTGTTTCCGCTTCTACCTGACTACTGCCTCCGGTCACTGCTATCAAGTGATGAAGGTCACTGAAGCTGTGGGAGGCGAGCATCTGAAGCATCTCGCCTCCCTGTGATCTCTTCCCAGCTACAGCAAAAGACCCCTGAGTACACTGGGGCTCACACTGCTCATGCTGGCAGCAGCCACTGGTGGTGTAGGCAGGAAAAATGAAAGAACTGTAGGGTCCTGGGGGCTTCCATCAGACTTTCAAAGGCAAGTCTGGAAGCCCAGGCAGTACGGAGTAGTCACGGTCTGCCTTAGTTACTTTTCCTATTGCTGTGATAAACACCATGACCACAAGCAACTTGGGGAGGAAAGGGTTTCCTCCAGCTTCTAACTCTCAAGTCACACTCCATCACCGAGGGAAGTCAAGGCAGGACTTCCAGGCAGGAGCTGATGCAGAGGCCATGGAGGGGTGCTGCTTACTGGCTTGCTCAGTCTGCTTTCTTATACAACTCAGGGCCACCTGCCCGGGGATGGTACCACCCACAATGAGCTTGGCCTTCCCGAATCAACCAAATCAAGAAAATGCCCCCACAGACTTGCCTACAGGCCAATCTGATAGAGGCATTTTCTTAGTTGAGGTTCCCACTTTCCAAATGACTTTGGCAAAAACCAAAACCAACAAATCCACAGTCCTAGTATTTTGTTACTCATGCCCTACTACAGAGTAAGCTTTGGATGCCAGACATATAACTATAGGATTTAATGCTTTCCCTGCTAGGTTTTGGGGGTTTTGTTTGTTTGTTTTTAATGTGTATGAGGTGTTTTAGTTTTTGTTTGTTCTTGATTTCCTCCCGGTTCCTGCCTTCAGGAATGTTTAGAATGGGAATATCTACACGGTGCCATGGTATCTTGAGTATGTAACTTGTTTTGTGATTTCTGTAAGGGTTCACAGCACTTTGCCTTTGTCCTCTCTGAGACTCAGGCTTCTGATGAATGTTGTAATAGTTATGCTTTGGGAGTTAGACTGAATGCATTTTGTATTGTAAGATGGATCTCAGCCTTCATTGATGATCTCCTCCAAATGGCCATGTGCTGAGGGCCTAGTCCTCAGTTGACACTACTGAGAGGCAGTACAAACCTAAGATGGGCCTTGTGAAGATTTTAGCTCATCAGAAGTATGCTATCACAGGGCATTGCGGGAGTTATGGTTTTCTATGCAGTGTGCTCCTACTCTAATATATGGCCACTTCCAGCAGAAGCCTAAAAGCAGCGGGCCTGCCTCACCATGGGCTACAAACCCTGGAACTGTGAGCCGAAATAAGCCATTTTGCTTTCTAATGGATAACTCGGGTCCATCACACCGACAGAAAGCTGACCAGTGTATCATGCTGCCTCTCATTTTCAAACGGCCCCGTTGTCATCCACTCATAATATGCCTTCCTCCCTCATCTCTTATTTTATGAAAACAGGGTAGAAAATACTTACCTAAACCATTCTTAGATGATCCCAAACAGTAGCCAGAACCCTTGACCTCCCAGACTACCACGATTCCAAGAGCCTGGGATAAAACTGGTGAATTTGGTTTCATCCAGTGAGACATAGGGAACTACAGCAATGGTGTTTGCCCCCACAGTGACACAGACATCTGGTCCTACATGGACATCAATGCCTTGGCTTGTTGACCTTCCTTCTAAGAAAGCAATCATGACAGTTTATCTATCAGGTCATTCTAACCTTTCATGCAGCAACAGAAGAGACTGCAAATCCAGTCATGACGCTGCCGCCAGAGCTGCATCCAGACCTGTCCCAAGCAGCCACTCTTTTCTGGCTTCCAGGTGCCTCTGCCGGACGTCACTGGTCCCATTTGTCTCAGACTGACTCTGAGACACTTTGGGAAAGGACCCTGAGACTTGTCTGGCGATGGACCTTTAACTCTTCAATCCTCATGCCAGCCACTTCAGGGCAAGGCCAGCCTATCCCTCAGCACTCTTATGTCAGTCACTAGCCCACTGCCCAGAGAACCACCATGCAGAGCCCCCACCCCGACCCGTGACAGGCTGTATCGGAGAAAAGACTGCCTGAATCCTCACTGCTTCCGGCAGAGGTGACTAACGGCATCTGAACCCTAGATGTTTGGTGGACTGTCTCCACCCACTGGCATAAGCATTACTAAATGGCAGCTTACTCTAGACTTCTTAGAGGCTGGTCATGGGAACATCTGTGCTGTGGTGACTATGTCCTGCTGTTCTGGGACCGAAGAGCAACTATGCGTCATCTCAAGGAGGGACCTATCAGCTCAGTTCCTGGGTGGTTCTCTTGGCCTGGGCTGGGCACCAGAGTTCTTGGATTCAAAGCACCTTTCAGGAACTGTAAACAGCTTCTGCTTCTGTCACGGTGGCCATGTGCTTTCTACTAGTACCCTGCATGTCCTATGCAATCATGCACTCAGTACATGACACAGAACAAAAAGACCAGGGTGCTCTTGCAACACTGGTGGCCACCAAGACAGCTGAGCCCTGCATAATGAACATCTGCTCTTAAGCCTTCCCTCACTGGCTAGCTTCTTACAAGGGCACATGAGAAATGTAGCATGCAAACCAGTGATGGCCAGGCCATGGGTGCCATGAGAATGGCCCATACCTCTATATAGCAGCTTCTGTGGCTTCAACTCAGGATGGGTAAAGCTTGGGTACTCATAGTTTCCCTAAGACTTGCTCCCAATTCTAAGTCAGGGACCACCAGAGAAAGCAAATCCTTGTTCTCATGACTCTTGCAAGAAATGTGGCTGCCAGGGAGTCAGTCATCTCCAGTTCTCCTACCCACAGCCATCCATAGGGCATACCTAAGATCTTCCCTCTGCCCCAGTGACAAATGAGCTCTATATATACAGTCAGCTTGTTCTCATTTAGAGGGGTCTTTGCTTATACCCACAAAGCCCACATCAAAATCTGACCATCATCCTTCATTTATGACAGAAAAAGTCAGTTTGATCATCATATGTGCATAAACATTAAACGGAGACATTAACGACATGAAGAGTAGCTCACTGAGCACACAGAAGTATCACATGTACATGTGTATGTGTACATCTCCCAACATGAAAATATACTTCTACCTCCAGCTAAGACACAGCTATATCAACTCTCTGGGGAGGAGGGCTGCTGCAGTGTGTGTAGCCGAGACCAGAGTTGGGCCAGCCAGGGCTTTGTCTGGGACCATGTGGCGGACAGAACAGGGGGACTCCGAAGGTACAAGTACAGCCTGAGACGTAAGAGCAGCCACGTGTCTGGTGGGAAGCCTGTGTGCTGAGGCTCTGCATGGTGCCTGGGAAACATAAAGGCGGTGGCCTTCTCCACTGGGCACATGTAGAAGTGGTCAACCTTAGGAATAAGACAGGGTGCTGACCCTCCAGCTGGACAGAAGCAGGGATGAACACCTGGGGTATTGAAGGTGAAGAGAATTCCTAAGGTAGCCTGGTCACAAAGCAAGCCAATTCCTCAACCGAGTGAGACAAACAGATGGATGGGCGCAGGAGCCAGCTGGAACCGGCCTCATGCAGGTGCCAGCCTGTGCCTTACCTCCTCAAACTTGTATGCTATCATAGCAAAGGCCTTGAAGATGGCATCGGTCGGGCCTGTGATGGTGACAATTCTCTCCGGGCAGTTTCCCTCTGAGATGTTGATCCTGGCGCCACTCTAAGGTGGGAGAAGAGGAAACGCAGCTAGCGGGAGGGGAAAGCGGTCCTGGGTGGGCCTGGCTTCTCTAGGCTTGCCGACGACCTCAAGCAGACACGAGTGCTGAGACGTGCTTGAAAATCTCATTCTAAACAGGGAGGTCCTTGCCAGAAATCCCCATCCAGGTGGAATTTGTAAGGTTTTATTGTTGTTTTTTAAAACAGGGTCTTGTGTAACCACGCTGGCCTTGAACTCCCTGTGCAGTGGAGAATGGCCCTAAACTTCTGCCCTTTTGTCTCTGTCTCCTTGGTGCCATCATGCCCTACCAGAGTAGGATTTTAGTTAGTAACCGAGTCCCAGTGATTCCTAGAACCTACGCCCTCTGCAGCTGAACGCTGCATGCATGTCAGACGGGATTGCCCCTCTTTGCCTTGCATCCCTGACACATGGGCAGGTCCAAGAGAGCCACAGGCAGTGCCACACCCGCCTGGCCAACCTAACCTGGGGATAGGGGGACTCTAGAGTAAAGCATACTCACCTCTTCACGCATCTTCTTCACTGTTTCTCCTTTCTGGAATGGAGACACAGAGAAGGAAGTCTGTCACTGCCAGGTGCATGGAGGGGACATAGGCCTGGCCCAGTCCAGCCCTGGATGCTGGAAGCCGCCAGCACAGTGGCTGCTACCTGCCTCTAGTCTACTCCGGGTCCTTGCCTGCCCCCGTGAGTTAACTGGTCTCTTTACCCACTGGGTCACACAATTCTGGGGTACCTCAGATGAAGAAACGAAGGAATGGGAAGGGAGGCATAGTCACCCAGTGGCAAAGTTGGCCACTTTGGGCAGGCTTTGATCAGACTCAGACATATTTTCATGACAGCACCACAAATATGGTATCAGGGTGAGTCTATGGCCAGGGGATGCCCAGCAGGGGTTAAGCCTGGTTCAAACACCTTTTCATGAGTGATGATGTCCTGTGAAGCTCTTTCCAAAGAAAGAGCTTATTAAGAAAGAGTTGGGACACTGAGCAATTAGAAGTTCCCCTATACTATACAGGTGCAGGGTTACCAGAGATGACCAAAATACAGCATGCTGGGAGGGCAGTCCCTGGCCCCCAGCTGCTCTCTCACACAGGCTTCTCATTGGTCCTTTCTCCATGGAAGCATCTTTGGCTTTAGGTGTATAAAGAGGTGTTACTAATCTCCTGAAGGTCGTTCTGATTACAGGAATCCTGATGAGTGCAAGCACATGACACTTCCTGGGGTCTGAAGCCCAGACGTACCAGGCACAGAGATGGTACGAATAAGCTTCACAGTGACCATCTGGGGCCCTGCCAGCACCCAGAAAGAATGTTCCCTGCAAGGTTCACCCAGAGCCAAGAACGAGAGTCACAGTTCTGTTGTTCAAACAAGGAGGGGCGTGAACAGGGCCGCCAGGGCAGAGCTCCTTGGGACCCTGACTTCCTCTAGCATAGTACGCCCGCCAGGGGCTGTGTGCCTGCTGAGGCCAATCAGCACCAGGGATTATTGCTATCTCTGTCTATATCACCTTATAGAGAAAGGCAGAGTTCACTCGATAATTACCTTCCCAATGATGCTTCCAACTTCCTGTAGGAAAAATCAAGAAAGAAAGATGATGTTACAGAACATTCTGGGGCTGAGGCTTCAAGAAACAGTCTATCTGACAGGAGGGGGAGTTAAGGTTTTTACAGTGTTGGGGTGGAACCAGGACCTTGTGTATACCAGATAGGTACTCTCCCACTGAGCTGCACACCTGTCCTAAGGAGAGCTGAAACTCTGGTCAAGAAGACATGTCTAGGGTGTGCTGTCCAGCTCCTCTGTGCCTAGCTGACCAGGGCTGATGAGGAACAGAGCTGAGCTTCATCAACAAACTTCCTGGGAGGAGGGAGTCACCCATGCACTTAAGGAAACCCTGCCACAGACGGACAGGAAATAACGCCTCGGCTGCTGTGGCTTGCTTTACAATCTAGGACACTTGGAGAAGCCCCTGGCACAGCCCCCACCATCCTGCAGTTGTATTTCAATGCCTGTGGGGTATATGATCACCTGTCCCAGCCCACAGGACAGCCCCAGCAAGGTTCTACCATGCTGTGTCACTTGGGGGTCAGGCCAGCCTGCCTTCCCACCAAGGGAAATAACCTCTTCCAAAGTGTGCCCTGCTTTTCTCACTATAAAACCAAGCCCTCAGAAATCCATGTGGAAGGTGTGGTGTGAGTTCAGGGAACAAGAGGAGGGGAGTGGTCAGCTCCTGCCCTTCTGTCATAGGAACTAGAGGCCAATCAGTAGAGACTCTCATGTGGGAATGTGTGACGAGAAGGAAAGGACACTCTCCACCACAGAAAAGGGGTGTCTGGGTGCAAGAGGACATGCTTTCTGGGAAGCTGGATGTCCTACAACTGTTGTTCTAGTGGCCAGCCCTGGCAGAAAATCTTAGACAGAAGCTGGGAGCTAGATTTCTCAGGGGAGAAGTAGAGAAGACAGCACCAGTCTTGTCTTGCTGGGCTGGGTGGGAAGGCATGACTACTGGCTCTGCAGGACAGCACCCGCCTGCAGGCCACAGGCACCGGGGTACTGAGTCACAGTCATGAGGTCAGCCAGTCTCGAGTAGCTCTAAGGAAAGTATGGACTGCACATGCAACCCCTTTGTAGTTTCGAGATTGTGTAGAATAAGGAGTACAAAGCAAAGCCCTGGCCGGCGGTGCTGTCCTCTGCCCCGCATTACCTTTCCATGCATCAGTAGGCGGATGGTCAGGGTTACGTTCAGGCCACCTTCTGAGACCTTAGATTCCATCTTTCCTCTAAAATGTAGCTCAGGGTGGTGGCTTAAGGTGCTGAGGGTGCTGTGAGGAAGGATGGATGGGGCCCAGATGGCGTCACCTGCAACAAGAAGGCACAGCTGTGACCAAGGATACTTACTTTTCTTTGGACCTAGAACCATGTTCTGGCCTCCAGGGGAGTGGGTGTGCCACTGTCACCACCATAGGAGAAGTCCAGATTTGGGTCCTAACCATGTGGCCCTGTACAGGTCACTTAAGTCCTCCAGACTCAGTTTCCCCAATCATAAAGGATGTCTCTCTTGGAATCCAGACAGCCAGAGCACTCTAGGGAAAGCCAGTGCTGGGCTACCCAGCCTGGTGAGCCCCAACTCCTCTAGTGTTTCTTCTGTTTACTTTCCTGTCACATCAGAGAGCAGACTCTAGGGTACCATGACCCGCCCCGCCCCCTTGAGAGCCCCTCTTTTCTACGACTGTCTAGAAAGGCTCCTGTACTCATGTCCCTGTATGCCCAGTTATCAGCAACCTTCCCCAAGGTGAATTCAGCGTCTGGCTGCTGACCTGCTGCTGTTCTCCCACTAAAGCCAACCTGCTCTGTCTGCACAGTGCTGCTCTGTGCTGTTCACAGGCTTCCTGTGGATAACCTCTAACGGCTAGCTTCACGGGATAAATGAAGGCTTTAGCTTATTATCTGTAGGCAAAGAGATTATAGGTACAAGAGTATTTGTGGGAAAGTGACAAGATGACTGTGTGCCAACACGGGTGCCCTGGGATCAGGCCTTCTTGGTGAGTAGCTCTTGTCATTGAGTTCTCCACAGGTTCTGGGCCAGCACTTTATGAGAGAGCAAGCAAGCAAGAAGCTGGCTCACCCCCATCCTGGAAATACCAACAACGCTAGCCAGGCTAGCACATACACCAGGGCCGTCTAGAATGACAGCAGAGGCTGGGGAGTGGATGGGGAAGGTGAGGCTCCACTAAGGTTTCTAGAAGCAAGAGACAAGTTGTCCATTCTCAGGAGATGCTCTGGAGCTGGTGAGCATGTGAAGAGAAGGCAGGTCAGGAATGCAGGGCCTCAGCTCTACAGTAGGTTAGGCTCTCTGGAAGTAGATGTCTTATGTGTGGCTGCTTGCTGCTCTGGGCAAAAGGCACAGGCAGATGAGAAGTACTGCTGACCAGGACATTTGCATAGGCTCCAAGGAATGCTGGACCCCAGCTAGAGCTCACAAAGAAGAATCTCAGAAGGAAACAAGCATCTGGCTCAGGAGACCAATGTGACACTAAATAACACATGTCTATGCAGACACCCTGTGATAAGCGAAGCCAAGTCCACTTACAGAAAGTGTTGTTTCTGCTAAGGTTGATTTGCAAGGGCCATAAACTGGATCACACTGTGGCTAGTCTGGGGCATCTCCTACTCATCATGGGGACAGCAGGGCCCTGTGGCTGTCTGTTACATAAATGTTTCCAGCTCAGGAAGGAAAAAGTAGGTCAGTGCCTGCCCCTGGTGCTTTCGGCTCCAGGCTGTCAGGAGTGATCAGTCACTTGGGCCAGTGCTTTCAGCATCAGAGGATAGGACAGACACACACACACACACACACACACACACACACACACACACACACACACACACGGGGGTGGGGATGGCACAAAAACTCTCTGGGAGTGAAGAGCTGTCTGTAGAACAAGTGAGATTGTCAGGGTCTCTGAGACGGAAAAGCATCAAGCTAGAGCACTGTAGAGGTCTGCTCTCTCAGTCAAAGGGTCAGTAGGAGGCAGTAAATGTGGTTTCACCCTGAAGCGGCATCTCCTAGTCCAGTCCAACTCTCCTCAAAGCAGGGCCCAGCTGTGAGCACCTCCTGCCCTCATCAGGCTAAACAGAAGCATTAAAACCCCTGGGACAAAGTCCTGGCTCATGGTGTTAGGGGTAGGCTGTGGGGAGCAGGAAGGAACCATGCTGTTCTGCAAAGCCAGGGGGATAATCAAAGGACAGTAAGGAGTTTCTCCATGCCTGAATGACTACAGAAGCCCAGGAAAAACCTGCACCTCTGCCCATTTGCTTCCCACCAGGGCACAGTCAGGAGAAACTAGCTGAAAAGGAAGGCCAAGGACCAGAGCCTTAGCCCTTAACACCAAATGTTCAGGTTTCAACAGAAGTCATCTGTCGTGCCAAGACCTGTGGAGATTTCAAAGTGGATGAAGGGCAATCAGCTGACGCCAATCCCAAGATGACAGAGACATTAATATTAGCTGACATCTGTGAGTCAGCCATCATCACAGTGCTCCTTAGAACAACTAGGAATATTCTTTGTGTTGTGGTGGCGGTGTGTGTGTGTATGTGTATGCACTGTGCATATGGAGACCATCTATCTCTTTGCCTTGTTCCTTTGAGGCTGGGTCTCTGGAACTTGTGTTCTTTAGCTGGTCAAGTGACCAGCAAGCCCCAGAGATCCACCTCCCTCAGGGCTAGGTTTGCAGGAAGACTGGGGCCATATCCAGCTTATGTTGGTGCTGAAATCCAAACTCAGGTCCTCACGTCTGCACAGCACTCTTACTGACTGAGCCATCCCTTTAGCCCAGTGAGAAGACATGGGCTCAGCAGAGAAACACAATTCTTACTAAATTAATGAAAGATAGAAAGCAGGGGCACAGTGGAAGTAAAATGCCAATGATGGAATAGGGGTATGCAGCGAAGTCAGTGGTCTAGACGGTGGAACCTCAGAGATGAGCAGACAGTGGTCCAACTGGCAGGGGCTACAGCCAGGCAGGCAGGGCCGAGAAGGAAAATGCTGCCAGATAAGAACCGCGGGCCCAGGAAAGTGAGCATTCAGGAGTAAAGGAGAAGATGGAACTCTAGGATGAGGGCAAACCAAGAAACTGCTGCCAGTGGCTCCACTCCAGGAGCACGGCTGGGGAGAAGCTTCCACAGTGGTGGGAGAGGTTACCCAACACAGCAGGTAAAATGTGATAAGTGGGAAGAAGGGTTGATGGACATGATTAACATACATATGCACATTCCCTATGGACTCACCATAGGGAAGGCCACTGGACTATATAATATGTGCTGATTATCAAAGTTTTGGAAAAGAGCATGTTTAAATGAGGGTAAATACTATAGGCTTCTGTTCTCTTGTTTCTAAAATTATTTCTGATGATTAAAGTAAAAATTATTGCACTGTCTGATATGAATAGTATATTGGCGCAGGGTAAAGGAAGGCAAGCTTTCTACCTCCCCTTGAAACTGATAAAATGATGTCATGAATTATTAACAAATCAAAATGGAATTTTTAAAAAAGCTTAATAACTCCCAGGAAGGCAAGGGGAAACCCTAAAAGTCAGATAAAAGAATAAGCAGAAAGCTAAAAATGAAATGACAAACTTGAGCTCTAACATCTCCATAATGACATGTATTTACATAAAATGTAAATAGTGTAATTTAAAAAATGACAGTAGACTAAAAACAACCGGTCCTATGCTGGCGACAGGAAACTGACCACATCGAAAAGATGGTTCCCTTGGTGAGCAGGTGTCAGGAAAACTAAGTATCTGTATGCTGAAGAGTAACACTGGGTTCTTATTTTATATCACTGCATATATATAAAACTCAACAAAAACAATGGATGGAAGATTTAAATATAAAATCTGAAACTAGAATATCACTAGAGGAAAAACTCGGTGGCATTGGGCAATGATTTTTTTTTTCAGTGATCCCCAAAGCCCAGGAAACAAAAGCAAATATAACAGGACTAAATCAAACTAAAAAGAGTCTGCTCAACAAAGGAAATAATTAGCACACAGGAGAAAATATCTATAAACCAAACCTCTGATGTGGGCTAATATCAAAAACAGAGTATATTTTATAACAAAATAGGTAAGGATAAGCTGGCAAGAACTTCAGTAGACATTTCTCAATATAAGGAAAATAAGAATTAGGGACATGCAAATGAAAACCACAGTGAAATATCACCCAAGCCTTTTAGAGTGGTGGTCATCAAAAGCCTGAAATAATGCTAACGAGGAAACAGGAATTTTGGACACAACTGGTAAGACTGTAAATAGTCTACCATTATGAAAAACAGCATGGAAATTCTTGCAAAAATCAAAACCAGAACCACTATAGGACCTAGCAATTCCGCTCTTGGGCATAGATATAAAGAAAATGATGTACATATCCCCATATTCATTGCAGTGCCATTCATAGGCCATGAAATCAACCAAAGTGTCCAGTAACCCAGGGATTAATTAGAAAAGTATTGTATGTTTGCACAATGAAATACACTAATCTGCCATTAAAAAAATCATGTTATTCAGTCCAACATGGATGACCCTGCAAGACATTGTGGAAAGTGAAACAAACTAACTCACTCAAATGTGAGATCTTAAAAAGTTGACCACAAAGAGGCGGAGAATGAAAGGGTGCAGTGTGGGGGGGAATACTGGTTAAAGGGTATAAAATTCGCTAGACAGGAGGAATGCCTGCTAATCATGTGTCTTATAGCATCATTAGAATTCACAATTTCATATTCTTAAAAATCACTGACTTGTAGTGAACGATCTCATCACAAAATTGCTAAGTATATGAGGCAGTGGCTATATTAACTTGCTTGACTGAGTCATTTTATACCAGAGAACACTAATTAATAGAACTTTGCAACATAAGAAAATAATTACGCATAGTAACACTAGGATTTGGAAATCTACCAGTGCAATCCAAATTAACAGAAGAAATACATAGTTGTATCAATGTAAGAAGATAGGCATTTGACACATTCCAGTTTCAGTGCCCACACAAGGTTTTTAAATGACAAAGTCTAAGAACAACTACCAAAGGCCAAACTTGACCTGTTGTGGCCTGGCCCAGATACTGTGTGCATACATACACATGCTAGAGAGCAAACTCCATGTTGGACGAGCACTGAGCTACACTTTTAGCTTCTATTACCCTTGCCTTGGATCACATGGTGGGGCATGTAGAGCTAGATACCCAGTGAGTACCCAAGGGAAGACCATATCACCTTCTTACTGGAACCCTGACGCATCTTCCCACCTCCAGGCCACTCAACCTAGAGTAAGTGCCCGTGCACAAGGTGTTCTCTACCACTGCCCCCAGCTCCTCTGACCCAGCTCCCTGACTCCCTTTGGGGATGGCTAGGTTCTCCTATGAATGTCTCAGGGACTTCTGCAGAAGGGCATTCTCGGCACCTCCATTTTACCTGGGCCTGTTACCATCACCAGATTATACTGTGTTGGTCTGGTTTGTGGTACTGTAACAAAATACTGAGCTGGTACTTTATAAAGCAAAAGAGGCTTACCTGGCTCATGGTGCTGATGGCTGGAAGTTCCAAACAGCAAAAAGGTGGCATCCGGGTGAGGACCTCTGGCTGCCTCAAAATATGGCAGAATAGCAGAGTCGGAAATGGCCACAAGCAAAGCAGGCTAAGAACATGGGAAGGCCTCCCTCCACAACCTGCTCTCAAAGACTTAGCTCCGGAGGACCTACATCAATCACTGCTAGCGGTGGTACCCCATAACCTAACTGCCTTGTACGAGGCCTCACCTATTACAGATCCCACCACCTCAACATTGCTCCATTGAGGACCACATTTCCAACATATGGGCCTATGGGAGAATTCCTCAAACCACATCCAGACCACAGCAGTCGTCTTCAGTGACACTAAATCCTACTCCTGGCCCAAAGGAGCTCAGAACATAGTTAAGGAACAGACAGTCCATACAATGAATACTGCACCCAACTCAATTTCTGTGGCTTCATAGAACATTCTGAAATCAGAACTCCAGGATGTCTGCCCTGATACCCATACACACCCAAGATTCTATAGTCCCCCATACTATATACATACACAGGTTCCAGCTACATCCTTGGATTTAACCAACTGCTATTTGAAACTTCTCATTCTAGAAATTTCCAAAAGGCTCCCCAAGGTCAACCTTCAATTTGCCACATGCATAGCAGCATACTGAGTCCAGATCCTGTCAGGCTTTGCTGCTTAGAGTCTCAGTCCCTCTAGGGCACAGTTGGAGCACCATTCTCCCATGTTAGTTTTGCTTGTCTTGAACACATACAGATTATTTCCAAATGATATGGCATAAAACTACATAACATTTGTATTGTCTCCCTGTTTTGTGAGTCATCTGAAGATATAAAGAAGGATATGCATATGTTACATGTAATACTGTACCATTTTATAAAAGAGACTTGGCACTGGATTTTGGTATCTATGAGGTAGTGAGTCAATCATCAGATATGTCTCCATGGCTCCCCAGGACATTTACCTGTTCATTGCTTCATCTACTCACTGAGGATTTGCTGTGGTCAGGGTGCAATGGAGGAGGCACAGACTTCCAAGTGTGGGGGTTGGGACAGTCTCAACCACAGCAGGATAAAGGATGTGGTGTCAGAACCCTGATACCCCAGACCAACTTCTACCAGAGGCCCAGGCAAGTCTTGGCAGAACATCTGAGAATCTGGCCCCACAGCTCCAAGTGACCATTCTCTCAACTCAAGGCTCAACCTGAAATGTGAATCCATCCATTTTCAGAAAGGAGAGGAGGCTTATTGAGGAAGGGAAGGGGTCTTCCCAAGGCCAGTGAACAGGACCAGGAAAACTGTCATGAACCCAACCCATAAAATAAAACCCTATGGGAATCTTTCAAGTTCTTGAATGTAATGCCTGCTTTTTCTTCAACGTGAAAGCCTGGGGTTTGTTCTGACATCATTCGTTTCTGGCTCTGTCTCATCAATTCCTTCCTTCTGCACGGTTGCTCTGGTTTCTTCTTCTTTAAATTTCCATGGGTGGAAACTCAAGACTGTTTGACCTTTTTTTTTTTCCAATGAAACATTTCTCAATCTTTCTAGAGGCTGAATCTACTAGTATTTACTCTGAAAAACTTTAATACATTATTTTTTATTGTCCAACCAACCAATTTCCTTTGATACTTCTTTGCCCATTACATTATTGAGAGGTACATGCTTTGATATTTCAAGTATTTGGATGCTGACATACATTGTAATTCCATTCCACTCTGCTTAGAAAGTAAACTTCATAATTTCAATTATTTAAAGTTGTAGGCCCTACAATATTAGTTTATTACACAGACTACAGGCTACTTAGGGAATGACCCCATGCACAGCATCATCTTTTGTACTGTACTAAGTGAATGACCCACATGCACAGCATTATCCTTTGTCCCAGAGTCTCACTCCACTCAGTTTTGCCCATCTGTTTTATAGCCATCAGTCTGGTTTACTGGCAATGATTTGTCTTCATGTCATAGACTGGCCCGTTATCCTCTGTTCTGTTACTGAGTCCACATAATACATTACTTTGATTATTAGATTTTTGAGTTCTAAAATCTTCACTTTTTATACCTTGTGTTCCCTTTCTACTTGTTTCAAAAAGGTGGGTTCTGGTGACATCACAGGGCCATCCTTGGCTGGTACCAGCGAATCATTTCTCCCACCATAGCTTGAGATTCTTGGGTTTTTATGTCAGGTGTGGACACTCTGAACACTATCATAGGACTGTAAATGTTGCATAAATCTTAGGTAGAGGTTCTAGGTGGTCAGACCCAGGGCCTCCTATGTACTACAGTTCAATGTCAGTGCAACTTCAAGAGGTTTTGCAGTGACATTCTGTTGTGCCAACATGTACTGTCAAGTTGGGCACACATGGGCACAACAGCAAAGCCCTAGTGGGGTGGTCATCTCCCGTGGTTATCTTTGTCAAAGGTTTTGCTGTGCTGTATGCAGTCAGATCTGCACACACAGAGCCTCATCCTGGGAGTTGCATACAACACTAAGTAAGGGATCATTTCTCACGCTCAGCCTCTGTGAGAGTCCAACACCTTCTGGTAAAAAGCCAGCCTTATCTTGCCTGCCACTGCATGTGCCTCCAGGGCCAGGATGGGCTGACAGAGACAGAGAAGGGATGCTTGCAGTCCTTACATGCTGGGCCTTGTCCTTCCTCTCCAGAGGATTCCCTTTCCTCTATGTTTAGACCTAATGGCCATCACTGCCTTGGGCAACCCACGGAGAATTGAAGAAAAGAAAAAAAGAGCAAGGAGCAAATAGTGGGGCCTTTGTACTGCACCCTACAGGGGCTCCCTCGATGCTCCACATACCCAAGTACAGCACTGATCTCAGAACTTGTAGTGTGTACCTTTGGGCAGGGTTGCCTTGGTATCCAGGCTGGAAACCAATGACTGGGTGCTAGTTTTAGTCTTGGTCTGTCAGCTGTCCCTGACATCACAGGGACATCTTTAGAAGCTGCTCTACACATTCTGCCCAGACGGAACAGTAGGTCAGTAGTAGGAAAAAGTAGCATGTGCTACATTTTGACTAGAGCCAAACCTTCTTTTCAATTTTATACTGATTAAAATGGCAAAAAATAGGTTTATAACCAGCAACACTATAGTGAAATTCTGAAAAACCAAATTGGCTAATCATTCTTTTAAATAGCATTCAAACCAGCAAACGCTAGTAAAGTAAATATTACCGTAGTCAGAGCTGCTGGGCTGTTCAGCAGCTGCAGCCAAGGGTGCTTGGTGCACGTGAGTCTGTGTGTACACACTTCCTGTCCTAGCTGACAGCATGCTCGCCTCTGCTCTACACTAAGTAAGGAGGTGCTATGAAGAGAGGCAGCAGGCAGATTCCAGGCCAGGCTCTTGACCACCAGGAGGCCCATTAGGCACTATTTCCATGCAGCTCAAAAATGAAAGCTAGCAACCTGGGGGTCGGATTGGAAGAACGAGGCCTTATATTTTTAAATGTCCCGATGGAAAGATTTCCTCAGGAAGTAGACTTCGGGGGGAAAAGCAAAATTAGATAACAGGCATCCTGGATCTTGCACCAGCAATCACTTCCACTGTGGGTGCAACTTCCCTGAGTCTCTCATTTTAACAGCTCTCACAAAGAGACTGATGCCAGAGCACTTCCAGCAACACATCAGTGACCATGCAACCATAGTGAGTGCCTGTCAAGGCCAGTGGCTCTGGCCTGCTCTCATTAGCTGTGCTCTGTCCAGGGCTGCACCCAGGGCCTCAGCTGTCTCAAACGGATGTGGGATGAGGAAAAGCAACCAGACTTGATTTATTGTGTTTAACAGCTCACTGCCCACATCAGGCTGCATGAGGCAATGGCGGCAGAAACCGACAGAGCCGATTAGCTGCTTCATTCTCCTGAGAGACTCACAACATACATAGGTCCTCGAGGCCATGCAGGCTAAGGGAGATTTCTGCAACTGAATGCTCTTGCCAGTCGTAGTTAGCATTAGAAAGAAGTCTGGGATGTACACAAGCCCGATTTCAGAAAGCTTTCTAAACAGCCTGCTCAGCTGTCACTCAAGTGTCAGGACAAAAGTGACAAAGCTAGGACCAGTGAGCTCAGTCCTTCCGTCCTGCTCTGGACGAACACGGGCCTGGTCTGGAATCGGTGGCGCTCTTCTCTTTCTAACAATGGGCCAGGTTTCACTGAGTGCTTCTGACAGTTCTGAATCTGACTGAAGTAAAAAAGGCCTTGATATGCAGCCCATGTCAGCACACATACCTATCTCTCAAATGTCCTCATTTTTAAAATACCAATTTCAAGAGCTATGATATTTTTCATGTAGAGACAGGGTAGGCCTAAGAGCCAAGTTCAATCTGACATTACAGACACAGAACTGTATCTCCCATTCATGGCCAAGCCCTGCACCTCATGTAGCAGCTCCTCAGCATGCTCTTTACCTCCCATAGACTCTCTATTAAAGAAGGAACCCAACCACAGAAGACCTTCCATAGGCCCACAACAAAGAGATTCCGGAACATGCCCTGTAGCCCATCTTTCTGCAGTTCTCACCAGGTACCAGGCATGAAGGGTGAGTGGCTACAACCATCGTTACAAGTAGGGCACGGTGTGGTGGGGAAATCAGACTTGGGGCTAGGACAGCTTAAACTAATCATGGTTCAAAGTCAACCCTGGACCCTGTCATGCCTCACAACTCTATGTCCCATATGCTTCATAAAGACCAAAGCTCTAGAAAAGAAAGGTCAAAGTCCAACACTTAGAATTTCCTGTGGCTCCAGGATCCCGGAGAGAATGAAGAAGAGGATGGGGTGAGATATCCCTAGCCAGGAATGGTCCTGGAAGATCATCCAGGACAACTCCCTTGAATGGAAAAGGACCATTTTGACCACCGCTAGAGGATGTCTGGAAACCATGAAGATGAGAGCAGGAAGGGGCATTCTGGGCTAAGCACTGCAGGACAGAAGTAGCAGAAGCCCATGGAGACCACCCAACATGCAACAGCAAAGAACCCCATGTCTTCTGATCTTACCTGCAGGTCACCATGTAGTGCAGTCCTGCAATCTGGAACAACGACCTAAGCACATAGTTGATTTCTGAGAGCACTGCAATGGACCAGAGCCTGCAGAGCAGAGAGGCCAGCCAATCAGAGCCTGGGGCCAGTTAGAGTTACATGTAGTTCTGAGAAAGGAATCCTGAGACATCTCCAAACTAGATTAGAAGTTCTAGCTAAGGGACTAAATGTCTTCCTCTTGGAAAGTACTGAGTGGGCAACTTGCGTGTGATGGGCTACTTTGGGATACGCAGTGGATGCTCCTTTCCACTATGGCCATGGTGAGAAACCAGGAAGAGCAATGGTGCAGAGGATAAGGTGGGCACATGAAGCCCAAAAATGACCCACAGGTGACAGTCATAAGGGATTTGATCAGAGTAACTAAGCTAACATATTTATACCAGCTGGGGTTAAAAATTAAATTTTTAAGAAGATACCATTTGGAAGAATATAAAAAATTCAAAGTTGGGGGATAACCCTAAAAAAGTGATATGCAAAATTTCTACAGAGAAAACAAGATCTATTTTTTGGAGAGGTGCTAAAAACCTAAGAGGTCCTGAGAGACTCAAATAACCAGAGCTCAGGACATTGATTCTTTCAAACTGATCTATAGAGCCAATTCTTTGGACAAATTCATTTCCAATTTGAAAAACTCCTGGGGTCAGGAGCAGGAAGACAGTAACAGGAGCTCATGGAGAACGTTCACCATGCAACATGGACCCCAAGCTTTCTGACCTAATCTGCAGCACACTGTACAGAGCAGCACTGTGATGCTGTGGTGTGGAGAAGAAGAAGCTGAGAAGAGTCACTTTTTAGTATTCTGCAAATATAGCCATAGCAAGTGAGTCTGTGTGCAGTGTGAGAAGAGACAAGAAGATGGAGGATCTAAGTCAGAAACCAGTGCTCAAAACCATGGCAAAACAGGAGACAGACCTTCAGTCGGTAGTGCTCAGCCAACCGACAAGCAAGTAGGAACCTGAGGCCTGAGCACTCCCTGACAGTCTCCCTCAAGTCAACCCCAGTGAAGCTAACAGGAAACATCAACAGGAAGCCCTGGACAGCACAAGATGTTTGTACAGGTAGGGAAAGAGGAGACTCCTTATACCTAAAAAGCTATTAGCTGCCAAGACAAAAAGAGGTCACGAGCCACATTAGAATTAAGATTTTCTGTGTCCCTGGCCACTGTCAATAGAGGGAAAAGCAGCCCACCGGCGGATGTTCACTGCACATTGCTTCGCTGCTAAGGCCTCCAAAGCAAGGAACAGCTCTATGCTGCACATGGAAAAGGGGCAAGAGAGTTGAACAGGTACGTCCTGAAGGGGCGGTCTGCATGACTAGGGCAGTTGGCCCTCTGTGACTTCAGAGTCAATCAACCAACAGATAAAAAATATTTGGAAAAAAAGAAACTATCTGTACTGAATAGTGGACAGAACTTTTTTCCTTTTTATTATTTCCATACACAGTATGACAGCTGTGTACAGAGCACTTATATTGCATTAGGTATTCTAATTTACCTAGATGTGATTTAAAGAATGTGGAAAGATGTGTGAAAGTTCTATCAAATACTACACCATCTGACCTGAGGATCTGGGAAATTCTGGGACGTGTGAGGATCTTGGGGAGTTGAAGGAATCAAGGAAGATTTTTAAATATATTTAATGAAGGAGAAGATGCCACCTGTGTGAAAAGCAAGAAGGCTGAGCAGGAAATGAGATTTTTATGAAGGAAAAAGAAAGAAAGAAAAAGAACCCTAGGCAGCCGTGGAAGAATGAGCTATGGGAAGTGTCCACGGTAGCTTGTGGGGTCTCTGAATGAGGCCATAGAACTTGTTCCTGATAAGAGACCCCATCCCATGTCACTGCCCCTCACCGGCTCCTTTGAGACATGAGCCGAGTGATACAAGAAGCAGACCAGAGGGGACACGAGCTGCTAGGCAGTCTCACTGCTTGCTGCCTAATGGAACAAACGTGCTTGCTGCCTTAATAATACAGAGTCACACAACAGCAACCTCAGGCCCCGCTCCCGGAGTGTCACAAGGGTTCTGTTCCAAGATGGCCTCTGGCTCCCTCCCGTTTCCAGTGCAGTGGTGTCCCCATGGCAGGAAGCATGGCTGTCCTTCCAGAAGCAAACAGCTGCAGAGGAACACATGCAAGGACTCTTTGCTAAATCCTAGACTGAGCACCGAAGCCTAACCTGGAGTGCTGCTTCCTCTATTACTAGAAACAGGCTACTAGAAGGAAGTCAGGTGGCGTCTCTTTGAGGCTTTGTCTCATAGGAACTCAAGTCCCTGGCACACTCTGTGCCCAAGTAGCCCAGCAAAAACTGGACAACAGCCATTCTGCCCAGTGGTGGCCTGCTGATGGCTCTACTAAGATACCTTGTCCATAGTGTGGTGACACTCCTGACAGTGGCTGGACACAGGCCATCAACCCTGAGTGGGAAGGGGATTAACACTGTCGGTCAGGGCTTCTAGTAGGTGTGTCCTCGTGAGGCTGCAGGTTGCATGGACAGCAGGTGCCGAGACCATGAATATCTCCATGGAGGTCAAGGTGGAGCAAGAGAGGAACATAGCTCCCAGCTTTCCTGGGAGGGTGTTCATGGCAAGTCCCCAGGGACGCACCCATTAATGATTTTAAGAATATTCATTCATCAACACAGACAAAATCATTGATTGTGATTAACCCTGATAGAAAAAAACAAGCTAAATTAGATTGATAGGTCATTTCTTTGTGTTGCAAGGTTTGGGCAATAATATCTCACTGTTGCCCTGAAAAAAGCATATTACTTCCGATAAAAAATCAGAAAATGTAACTGAAAGCATTAAGAATCTTTCCAAATGAATTTTTTTTAAAAAAGGAAAAAAGATGAAAGGTTGAAATTAAAAGATTACAAACAGAAATGACAAATATGAGTAAAAATGTAAAGGGAATGAAAATAAGTGCTGCACAGAAAAGAAATTATTTGAAAAGTAAAGATAATGAAGAAAAATGCAAGATAAACACACTGAAGAAATAAAATATAACATAAATTTAGACAAATCTGAAGCAACGTAACAGGCTCAAAAAACGTAGCAGGTAACAAACTAAAAAGAAAACTGAAGCTTCCAGTGTGACTAGAAGCTATGAAGGATCAAATTAAGGCGATGAGCCTCGGCGAGCCAACAGCTGGGCTCAGCAGCTCTGCTCTGGAAACGGTTTTGCCGAACCCAGGGAAAAGCAGCATGAGATCCGAGCCCAGTGGGGCCCCAAAGATCCACAGACTTGTGGTTCAGTGACCACAGAAGCTACGGCCAAGAAACTCCCCAGGACCCCTGCCCTCACCCTCCCACTCACAAAGTCTGCGCACCGAGTCTCATGGTTGCCAAGGACCTGCATGTGCACATACATCAGTATCCTGGAGGTGCCACCTACACGTGTGTTTAGGGAAAAAGGGTGACAGCATCACCCTCATGCCACACACTATGTACCAAATGATGACCTCGGGGCATCCGCGGCTCTGGCAATGTCCAAGCTAGGCTGACTTAGTAGGGAACTGTGCAAAGGCAGCTCAAGGATACAGCTTCCATGCCACGTGATGGCACTGAGCTGCTGCCCTGCTTCCTGGTGAAGCTCAGGATTAGACTTAATCCCCAGGACAGCAGTGCCCCAGAGAAGCGCTCTGGCTTTCAATCCGCTCTTGTCTAATCCCAAAAGCCTCGCTGCTGCTTGTTTAATTTATTTTGGATGCATTTGGCTTGTTTTGATTTCAGTCTGTGTGATAGACAAAGAAAGAGATGTGTAGATGAAAAATAAACTAGGTATTCACTTGCAAAAACACAAATGTAGATTTATGAACTTAAATACTGCCTAGGCAAAATAAGTTTCAAAGCCCCAAGCTAGAGCTAGGTAGGTTGTGGAGGCTGCTAAACAAAAATGTTACTGAGCAAGATCTAAAGGAGACCCCATCTGGTCCCTACGAGAAGCAACGAGGCAGGAAGCTATGGCGTTGACTCTAGTTCAGCCACAGGTCCTTCCTCCTTTCTTCCTGGTGCTGTGGGGTCAGGTCTTTGGAGACTAGTTGTTCACTGGGTACAGTTCCAGGGACCGGTCAGAAAAAATGCCCGATCAGAGTAGGGATATTGGGACCTCAAGTGTTGTGGCTATACAGCTGTGGGTCCATTGTTGCACTGATATTATCTCCAGGCTCAACAATAGTGTCAGAAACCCAAACACACTTTTCTAGTTGCCAGAGCAGGAGCTTCTCTAAGACACCAGGAATGCCAGCAGAACTACTCTGGAAGGGACTCCAGCTAGCCACATACCACATGTCTCGGTTGCTGGGCTTTGCTTAGCCCTGCCTTGCACAAGTACCACACTATATATGTCTGGGACTTTCACTTTAAGCACAGACACAATTGTGACACAAATATGAAGGGGATAGCTCAGATGTCACACAGCACATACCATGCAATACTAATCATCCACTCACATCCAAAGTAAGGCATTGCCAGGCAGCCACTAAGGACTTCACCCAGCACTGCAGTACCTCTCTATGTCCTCTGGGCCTGGTCTTTTTGACACCAAGTCACCCATGCTGCTGTGTGACAGGTGTGGCTCTCAGTCACTATCACAGATCTTATTGCAAAACAGAACTCCACAACGTGAACACCGATACAAATGGTTGCCACGTCTCCTGTTGATGGTTATCAGCAGTTCTTTGAGCCAAGGAAAGGAGTCACTGTGGCCTGGAGGCTGAGTCTCCATGGGGCCATGTTAGGATTTACTTCAGCCAAGTTTCCCATGTCCTGACTGTGGGAATTAAAGGTCTTCCTTATTTAATTCTTTTTAATAAACCATAATGTGATGAACATTCCAGACATGGATCTCTGTGCAATAAGGTTTAATCAGAGAAGAGACTTGGCTTGCAGCAAAAATGGTAGGGCTAAAAGGTATTTGCACTAAAATGTTGGCAGAGATGACCAGCCATGTTCCACAAAGTAGTGCGGTTCACACCCGACCAAGCCTGCAGGGTATGTGGGCAGGATGCCATCCTGACTCCTGCCAACCTACACGAGGCTGTCCATCAGTTCCTTCCCATTGTGCACACTTATCTGTCTGGCCACTTAAGATCCTGTGCTTTGGTGCAACACTACTCTTTTTGAAAAGGTGCTGCCTGTCCACTGTGCACTCAGGCCTTCTGGGGGGTGTGTGGCCTTCAATGCTTTATCAAAAAAAGACATACAAAAAGGCCAACATGTCATTTTTATGCCCGTATCTCTTTAGTCCATCCAAAAATTTGTGTGAAATTTTAAATTTAGTACTTTAAAAAAAAACAGACTTCTAATTACTCAGTAGCATTTATTGACTAGCTTATTCATTCTTAGTGATCTCAATGTCACTTTGATTATAGCAAAACAGAACTAGGCATTCTCACCTGTCTCTGCCCCCATTCATATGTGACATTTTGATTATTCTTATGATAGCGTGTGTGTACAAGCATGCGGACATACATATGCATTCATGCACCCATGCGGAAGCCAGAGGACAACCTCAGATGTTGTTCCTAAGGTGTAACCCACTTTGTTTTTTGAGATCGGTCTCTCACTGGCCCAGACCTTACTAAGCAGGCTAGGCTGGCTGGCCACCGAGTTCCCAGGGATCTCCGCCTGTCTCTGCTCCTCCAGGGCTGGAATGTTTATGCCACTATGCCTGGCTTTTCATATGGATTCTGGGGATTGAACTCAGGTCCCATTAGTACCTTACTAACTGAGCCATTCCCACCAGCCCCGACAGCGTATTCTTTCCCCCGGCCCGAGACAGGGTTTCTCTATGTAGCCCCAGCTATCCTGGAACTCACTCTGTAGACCAGGCTAGTCTTGAACTCAGAGAATTGCCTGCCTCTGTCTCCCAAGTGCTGGGACTGAAGGCGTGAGCCGCCGCCGCCGCCGCCGCCGCCACCACCACCACCACCACCACCACCTGGCCAGCAAATTCTTATACAGGTTTCTTGTCCCTTCTGTCCTCACATTGTTTTTAACAACTCTGCCCCACACCAGCATGCCTGTGCAAAGGAAGAGAGGGAGGCAAGCGACATTCAAAGCCCATCGCCATGCAGCGGGAAGACAGAGTTTGCATATGGCTGTCCCATTCAGTCCTCAGCTTTGCCAGAGCTTGTTTCCCAGTCACAGACAGGCCCTTTCTTCACTGAGACCATCTGTCTAGAGCCCAGCTGCAGCTACTGTAGTCTCCTCGCCTCTCTAGACCACTCCACCGAGTGGCCTCTGTACACCCTTCCCAGTGGCGGTCAGTCCTAAGTCAGCACGAGTCACAGCTTCTGCAGCATCTTCCTGCTCCAGCAGTGGCCTTGGGCTTATGCTATAGCTCACCTTGAGTACTAGCAGGTGTGTTCCTCATCTCCACAAGCCTCAGTCCCATCAGGTGCCAGTGGGGCAGCCTGTGCCCTTTCCTCCAGAAAGCTCTGGCTGCACACAACTAAAGCAAAATGACTCAGCCTCAAACACCCCACTAGGCAGTCTGCTTGCATCCAACCAGGTAATCACTGGCAGCATCCTCTGCTCTCCCAGACTTGATACTCAGGTCCATACCCTCTGCACCCAACTCCAGCTGCATCAGGAGCCCTGCTTTTAAATTTTCACTTCACAGCCACACCAGGGGTTCTCAGACTCAGAGTGGACATGACATGTACCACCAGAGAGGCCTGTCCTACATGGCCTAGCCCAGAGGTTCCGACTCCACTGATCTGAGGCAGGCAGCATGGAATCTGCATCTCCACGGGGTTCTTAGGGGATAGTGGGGGTGCAGAGATCACACCTGGACAACCAGAGACCTGTTCTGTTTCATAAGCAGAGCAGCCAAGATGCAGAAGCCAGATGCTTTGTGGCTAAATTGGAGAACCAGATAAGTTGTACTCAACAGTTCTGCAATGGATGGCCCCGTACACTTTTGGGGACCTCCTGATACCTAGCTCCCAATATTGAGATGTTGGTCCTCTGAAGTCTACTCCATTGGAATCAGGACATCTCTTCAGATGGCTCCAGCTGTGGGGTGCTCCTCACTGCAGATCTTCCCCAGGCCCCTCTAATCACTGGAAGAATGCTTTATTGAGGCTTCTGGCCTCTGAGCAGGGCCCAGCTGTCTCTTGGAACATCACTTACCTCTCAAACACAGAATAATGGGATGACAACTTGTTTCAGGACACTCCCAAGCCCAGCTTCACAGGTGGCCCTTCAAGTCCCACAGAGACCCCAGCTCAACAATGAATATGATGAGGGTGATGTGGACAGGAAGGGCCATTCCAGTGTGAATGGGGCGGAGGACAGGCACACAGTCAGGTTTCCAGCCTGTGTCAGGACTCTCTCCTCTGCACATCACCACAGGACATGGCTCCATTGCTTCTGCATAGCTGTATCTGTTCTGTAATCTTTCCCAGTGGGTTTGGGGAATAAAGGATCACAAAGCATACTATATCCCATGAATGGGTTCATTTCCAGAGGCAGCCCTCACCCCTCACCTGAGAAATAATGGGGAACATTACAATTTCAAATGTCACATGGACATGTATGACTGTCACAGCTGTACACTTCTATCTTCACTTGCTGTGGACGAGTGCTTATATTAATCCTAGTTTCCATGATACATGTTACAGGAGGCACAAAGGGACAGTGTTAAAACTGCATCAGTGTATGGGGCTTTTCCCAGGCATCAGATTAACAGCTACAAATAAGGAAAATGTTGCACATTTCTACCCTGTCTTAGTCAAACAAAAAACCCAAACAAACAAACAAAACTCTGTTTCCTCAAGATTGCAAAACAGTTCAAGAAATGCTCTTTAGAAAACATACAGGATTCACTAAGGCTGTAAGTTTATCAGACAAGGAGTCCTTGTGAGCCCTGCTTTGTCACCAAGGGTACAGCTACTGTGCCACACAACAGAGATGGACAGCAGTGCATAAGCAAAGTGCGGGTGCTAATCCTTACAATGCCGGCCACACACCGTGTTTCCTGGAGAACTAGAATAAGCTCAGATTTCATTTGAAAGGAAAAACAGTTCCTGGTGGAACACACTCAGATTAAATTGCTACAATTCTTGTTCTGGTACACTATTTCTGGAAGCATTTCTCCGTGTCTGAATAGTGCAGATATAACCAGATCCTGCAAACACATACATGCTTGTCAAACATGCAATTTGCTTGTCAAACACGCACACTGGAACATTCTGAGGCAATGCACACCTGAGCTTATTTACAGGACAGGCAAAAATGTGAAATTTTGTTATTTATAAGCTATAAAAATGTATATTAGTTTTTTTATAAATATTTGAAAACTATTATATATTCACATAGGCTTTACCATTGGGGATCATGTTCAATGACTTGCCCACTAAAAAGCTAACTAGTAAATTGCTCAATATAAATATTAAACTCTAAAATATACTTTTCCATTTATTAATAATATGTGTACATAGATCTTTTGATATTTGGGTTCTGATATTTGGGCTTCATAATGCTCTTACCCATGGAAACATATAACTTTCTGAGTAACTTCAGAGGTTTAAGCCTCTAACAAAGACAGACTTAAGGAAAAAATTGATCCAGAGCGCACTGAACCCTGTTCCTAAGGATGGCTCATATAGTCCAGGGTAGGGATTATATTCCTTTCCATATCTGGTATTTCTGACCAACAAAACATACGTAAAATTGTATGCTCTTACTTTTTTTTCAAATAATGTCACCTCAATAGTAAAGAACGTTAAAATGCCATTGGTCCTTCCCAAAAGAACTGCCTTATGAAAGCAGAGGCCCCAATATCTAAATATCTAAAGCCGCTTGTACATAGAACCCAACTCCGCTCTTCCCACTGCCCAGCAGAGCTCTGGGCACCATCATGGCAATTCCTTCGGTACCTTCTCCCAATGTATCAAATATGTGACCTTGGCACACTCTGCCACACCACCTGGAGATCTGAGCTAGGACTTTGTCAGTCTTGGCCACCTGTCCTGCTCTGCTGACCACTCACCCAGGCCCATAGAATCCCCTTACCTCCGAACAAAGCAGCCCCGTAGGGTCAAGAGGATCGAGTTGGGTGTGGGAGCCAGACAGATGGTTACTCTCCCCGTTTAGAGAAGATGAAATGCTAACAGAGAAAAATTAGAGTGATGTTTTGTTCTCAACCGAAAGAGGCCACCCATCCCATTGGCCTGGGGTGGGAACCACGTGACATCGCCCAGGCACATGTGACCTACTTTTCACCCAGCTCCCCTTGTGCCCTTGGAGGGGCACCCAGCACTCATGGCTGTCATTTCAATGGCTCCTGCCCCCAACAGGACTGAACAAGCCAGTGTGCCTGCAGGACATATACATAGCAGCTCAGCCTGAAATGGGGAGGGGGTTGGCTAGCATTAATCCAGACACAGCTTTTCCGCATTAGACATTGCCATCGTGCTGACCATCCATGTGCAGTGTGGGCAGAGGCAGATCCCTAGACATTGACTATGGGGATGCCTTGAATTGACTAGAGACACACTTGCAAATTCTCAAGGGACCAGGTGAACAGTACCCAACTCACCTGGGCTAGGTTCCCGAAATGAAGACTGGAAATTCTTGCCTTCCCTATTTTTAATTAATTGTAGTCAGTCCTGAGAAGCAAGCCTATGCATACACTCAGAAGTGGATGAGCATGCTAAGTCATTTAAAGTGGTCTGGATGTGGGCTGTGATATGCACAGGCAGGATGAAGGGACCAACTCAGGACCCCCAGGCTCAAGTACTTGATACCTACATGGAGGGGTAACATGCATATTGGCCACCATCAAACTGAGCATTTCTGCTACCAAGCAGGGGACAACGGCTATCCCATGATACTTGATTACTGATATGTTAACTTTATCTTGCTACTTATACAGTATCAGAGGAGGTTAATGACCAAAACACAAGCAAGCATATATGAGAAGGCGGCCAGGAGGAACTAAGGAACTATGGGCTGTACCAGAAGGCAGACTGTACAATGGAAGGAGCTGGTCACTTTAAGCACAGAAATTGCTAGTAACTCTGCAATGCCCACTACAGCACAGAAAAGAAAGGGGAGTCCCAACGCCTCACCACGTAAATAATATAAGCAATGGATATCCAGTATAGAGAAATAACATAATGAAATGCACCCCAGAAAGATCAGCCCGGATCTGCAATCTGGGAGGTGTACTATCTAGGTTCCATCACGGTGTCTTTTAAACAAAATAGAACCAAACTGCCCAATTTGTCCTCTTTTTTGCATTTAGTATTACATAGTAAATACTTTAAGTTAATGCACTTAGGTTTAGGCAATAGTAACAAATTCCTGATACTTCACTTTATAAATAAGACTTCAGGTACTCTGTTTTATGTTTTAGTGTGTAGAACTATAATGAGTCTACAATAGTTGAGTGTGCCAGACATTTTGAGTAGGTATATTGAGCAATGTTGTAGTAATATTGCTAAAGTTTGGGGCATATGTTTACCCTCAAATACATATGTTGAAAATCAATCTCCAGGCTAGATGTGATGGTGCACATCTTAAATCTAGCACTCAGGAGGTAGAGGCAGCCAAGATCTCTGTGAGTTCAAGACTAGCCTGGTCTACAGCAAGTTCCAGGCCAGGCAGGACTATATAGTGAGACCCCATCTTTAAGAAAACAAAACCAAGAAAGATAGCTAGATCAATCTCTACCATGACAGTATTGGGGCCTGTGAAGGTGACGAGGCTGTGACCTCCATCTACTAGCCAACTAGTGTCTCACAAGAGGTTCAGCAAGACCAGTTTGGCTCTCTTGCCAGGTGGTCCTCCTGTCACACAGAAACACAGTATTTGTGTCTCCAAAGGAAGCAGTGTCCAAGGAGGCTCCAGACTGGAAGCAGCTGCATCCCTACCAGACATCAGCAGACTTTCTGGCATCTTGATCTTGAGCTTCCAGCCTCTAGAACTGTAGTAGATTTATGCGGGCGTGACTTATCTAGTCCTGGGAATGAGCCCCCTTTGTCTTGTGACCTCTCCGCCATGTATATTTACAGCATATGATTTCTGGGTCAAAAATACATAAATTACATCAGGTATGCATGCCTGCAATCCCAGCACTCAGACTTGCTGTACAGGAGCCTGCATGGTCATACATTCAGGGAACATGTGCCTGGGAAAGACCATGGACCTTCAAACAGGGCACAGCAAGTCCTAAGGTATGCTCTGGGCAGTGCAGGGACGTGGCTGTAGGAACCAGGAACTGCAGGAGCTTGTTGGTCACACCAACTGTCCCAGATCTGAGGCCTCTCTGGTGGGTGAGCCTATTAGGATCAGTCTCCTCTGGGTAGAGGCAGAAGAGGGAGCTCTTCATCTCACCTGGGAATTAAGGCACACGGCAGTGGGAAGCCTAGCCAACACAAGACACTGGCCCAGTGGAGGGCATGTTGTAGAACGCTGACCTCCAGGCAAGCATGGTCCTTAACATCTTAAAATCAGAATATCTATGGTTATCTCTATGGAACCTTTACAAGATCCACAAAATCAGGCCCTTTAACACCCCCTCCTAGAAGACACAGAAAGCTCACTGGGTTCCTTTCCTCCCCAAGAGTATATAAATATTCTACCCCAGTAATTGCTATGGTGGAGTGGGAGGTATACGGTGAAAGTCTTCAGTGGTATATAGCTGCCTGCCCGTAATTTCCCCTTGCTCCTGTAAGTAACCTCTTATCTGTGCTGTTGTAAGTAATTCCAATAAACTCATTAGTTCACCAAGGTACAACTGTATCAAGTCATTTCCTTTGGTCTGTCATTGCCCTGGGATCTGGGATGAACTGAAATAAACTCTTCAGAAAAAGTCTCATGACACAAATGAAGTGGTTTTGTTCCTTCTTGATGTACAGCCATATGCGGCGCCCTGACCAGTATAATTCACTCTCTGCAAACCCCTCTCTCACCCTGACCAACAACTCATAACTCTGCTGCCCAGCTCTGCCTGGCCCAGCAAAGGCCAATCCAAGAAGTTCCCTGGGGGACTGGTAGGGTCCCAAAGTGGGGGTGTAGGCCAGGACTGAGGAACAGAGCGGGTGGCTTGGAGACTGGTAGAGTGGGAGAAATGTTGTGGAGAGCAGAGTGATTCCCCAAGTACTAAGCCTCCAGTCAGTTGCTCTGTGGCTCCACTACCACCTGCGGACAAGGCCTAGGTGCATGCTTGTCCCCACTGTCTGTGCACTGCACCCCTTTACTGCTGCAGGGCCCTTTCTAACCCTCTTCAGGGAGCTCTCATGGGGCTTCAGCCGAACATGCAGGTCTGGGCTGCAGTGAGCCTGGGGAGGAGGCACTAAAGGAATAGAGAAGGTGACCCTGAACCCTTACCTCTCTCACTGTCATTTGCTTTCCAGAACTCATAACGTCCATCCAAAGTTGCAATGAGGGGCAGAAACCTCTCTTTACAGCCATGTACCCAACCAGAAAGCACTAGCCATATCATCAGAAAGCAAATGGATGCTAATGAACAATCCAAAATAAATGATTCTTTTTACCATAGTATCAGAAAGCACCCACCCTTTCTACTATCCATATCACCAGAAAGCATTATGGATGATAATGAACAAAATAAATAATTCTTCCTGCCACAGTATCAGACAGCAGAAAAGGGGACTAAAACCCCACGGCGGCCATCAGTATCCCAGCACAGCTGCTGTTCTCCATTCCCTAGACCTGGGCTTGCCTCAGGATTCCTGGTTGCTCAGGCCAACTCCAGGAGAGAGGCTCCAGCCTTTGGGGTGACCTGAGGGTGTACAACTCTCCAAAGTATATAGAGAACCTCAGGGCCCAGCAGAATGGAGCAGGACAGAACAAAGAACAGTCGCACCGCCAACACGTGTGTTCCCTAGCGGGGACCCTGGCTTTGCTTCCACCATGCCTGATGAACAAACAGACAGAGGGGGCTTTAGGGCTACTCACCTTCCCCCATAGGCAGGCTCTATGGTTCAAAGCAGGTCCATAGATCCAAATGCTGAAGCGCACTGTCGCTCAGAGCACCATCCACCAAAAATGGAGGTCTCTGGCAGGGCTGGCTTCTCTGGAGCTCACCTACCTGAAAGAGAAACACAGGGCAGTATGAGCTCTGGGCTCCAAGGCCTTGACCACAGACTGGGCCCTTAGCAGCCTTTCTCCTTCCCATTCAACAGAGCAGCAAATGGCTCTGAAATGGTCACGTCTAAGGCCTACGCGAGAAGGATGTGTACCAGCAGAGATGACCTTAGGGATGATGTCTGAACAGCCCAATAGAGGCAAAGGAACATGAAGAAGGTGTCCATTTCCCAACAGGCATCCCAGAGGAGGTCCTATGAGGAATCTGTATGATTGATCTGCTTAGAATATTTAGCATATATATCTTCTATTTATAATATTTAGTATATACATCATCTACATACAATATCCAGCATATATATCTGCATAGGCACTAAATTTAAAATGGCAGTTATTAGGTTACACACTAAGTACATTGCTGGTTTGTTATGTTCACAGTCCACAAATGTAATCTTTATGTACACAGAAGAGGGTGCCAGATCTCATTACAGATGGTTGTGAGCTACCATGTGGGTGCTGGGAATTGAACTCAGGACCTCTGGAAGAGCAGTCAGTTCTCTTAACCTCTGAGCCATCTCTCCAGCCCCAACACAAGTGTAATCTTACCAAACTCTTGAACTTCCCCTTGCAGCAAGGCTACTAGAGCCACCTTCTGCACTGTCTAGTCTTCTCCAGCCTCATGGTAGCCTCAGCCTGTGCTTTTGACTTGTCACTTTCTGAATTCAGGTTTGGTGCCAACACTAGGCATCGATTTCTTGTTGCAAGCACTCACCTCACCATTGCCCTCCCTGCTATTTGTTATATATTCTGTGGGTACATATCCATGGCATTGCCAGGTGATTGGTAAGGACATCTAAAAGGCTTACATACAACAGCATCATGCTTGGGCCTGTGACATCAATGCACCAAGAGTGATCACTGCCCAGGCTGTGTCTGCCTTTCCCAGAGCTGTCCAGATAATCAGTTTCGGGAGGCTGTCTCCAGCAGGTGTGTGTTACTCACCCATAGCATAAAGTTCCAAGCCAAATAAAAAGAAAATACTGGTGCAAAGGGATTCCATGGCAGCCAAGGTTGAAGGAAGCCTACCCTACCCTTCTTCACAGGTCCTATACCTGGGAAAGTTGCTGCACAAATATGGCATTGAGCTTTGAGTGCCATGGTGTGGAGCTGGGCCCTTGAAGTCAGTGTGTGGGATACCAAGGTCACTTAATTTACACATAGTATATGAACTAAGGTAATGCTTAAAAAGTTAAACAAGGGGGTAGGGAGATGCCTCAGCTGGTGAAGTGTCTGCTTTACAATCGCGAAGACATGAGTTCAGCCCCAAGCACCTGTGTATAAAGCAAAATGCAGTGGTACACACTTAAAATCCCAGAGCTGGGAAAGCAGAGGCAGGAGAATTCCTGGGATTGTTGGCCAGCTAGTCTAGCCAGACTGGTAAGTTTTAGTGAAAGACTGTCTCAAAAAATAGGATGGAGAGCAATTGAGGAACATACCTAATATCAATCTCTGACCACTGCATGCACATACATATGTTCTTGTACACACTATGAACATACACACACACACACACACACACACTAAACAAAATAAGAGTTGGATATGGTATTTTCCACCTGTAATCCCAGCACTTGGGAAGCTGCAGCAGGAGGATCACCAGTTCAAGGCTAGCCTACAATACATGGTTAAGACCTTCATTCAAAAATCTAAGGGCTAGGGACATAGAGCAATGGTCGAGTGTTTGCCTAGCATTCACAAAACCCTGGGTTTGATCTCCAATACCATACACAGGGCTGGGGTATGGGAACCAAAGAGATCGCCTATCAACTACTGCAACATTAGCCTGTATTCATCTTTAGCCTCTCCCACCCTCCGAGCCACACGGATATGACACTGGTGATTAAAAGGGCACAACCCTGTATGTAACCACACAGAGAGGCAGCTGGAGCTGTGGAACCAGGACCGGAACCTGCAAGTGGGTGAATGAGGCAGTGCAGGGAAG
>CABHPQ010130214.1:19874-39538 GCA_902168405.1 Peromyscus aztecus | reverse complement strand
GGGGATGGTTCTCCTGCTCTCATGGCTTTGGGGCCGGCTTGCCTACACCTATACCACCAGGGCCAACTCTAGTGTGTTGTCTAGGTAAAGGTGCAGGACCTGCTCTTCCAAGTGCTGCAGCAGGAAAGGTACTAGGCTAGCTCACCAGTTCTCATGATCTCAGGGCCAGCTCTCCAACCTGCCACAGGTGGTAAGGGGCTGGGGAGTAGAGGGCATCTACCCCTAGCTCATGCCACAATTTGCTCACTGTAATAGAGCTTGACTACCTGGCACCCATGGTACCTGGCAGGCCTGTGTTGTCTCCTCCCTGCCCAGGGTGAAGAGCCCCAGGCAAGCATGTGGATTTTGTTTCCCACCCAGTCTTCCAAAATAGTTAATTCTTAAAATAAAGTCTTCATATTATTATGGAAAGATAAGACCAAACGAAGACCTTCTAACCCTATACCTGATTGTCTTTTGAGATGCTTATATGCTTATGCTTATATGCACATATGCTTATAGATGCACACTGAAGGGAAATATATGTACAGATAATGGAAAGGCTTATCCCAGGCAAGTATAGTCACAACCTTTGAAAATTTCAGCATTAAAAAACATTTTTGTAGTCTTTCTTCCTCATCTCAAACTCTTACATTCTTTCTTCTCCTGTTCCTTGATGTTTCCTAGACCTTAACAAGGGTGATGGAAGTGTCCTATCTAAGGCTGAACAGTCAACTTTCACTTATTCTTGGGACTTGAGTGGCTATGTAATTCTGCATTCATCACCATTCATTGCTAAGAGAAGCTTCCGGGCCTCACACAGTCAATGCAATTATGACTTCATAGCAGATGTAACTACTTGCAATGGGCCTAAATAATGCTGGGCTTGTCAACAGACAGTCAGGGATTTCCTCCAAGAGACTCTACCCCTACTTCCTGAACTATTGGCTACTGGAGGAAGGGTAGCCACTGTCTCCAGTTGTATACCCACTAATGAACCCTGGGGCACCAGTGGATAATGCCATACTTGTGGCCACATAGAAGGACCTGGTTAAACTCTGGTTGACAAAAACAACACAAAATAAATCAATATGAGAAAGGGACTTATAGGGTGTGGGCAGTAGGTTAGAAAGGGAAAAAGTAAGTGTAGAGGCTGAGAGTCATCATATGTCTGAATACAGTCCAAGAATGGAATCATGCAAGGGGAATTCTGAGTGCTCATGAGAAAACTTGAAGAAATCAAGATAGTCTTGTGACCTCAGTTTCTTTGAACACATGGACTTGTTCTTGGAATGTGCTTTTGCACCCCTCCCAAGGTATAGTGGATAGGAGTGCATTTACTTTAGATTATTCATTACAACTGACTGTTGTTATTTGTTTATAAGCTTCTATGGAAAAACATGTTTTTGCCACATGTGGCTTGTCCTTGTGATTGTATACAGCTTGAACTCATGAGACCTTTATTTATGTGATTTTTACTAACCCTCAAAGTATAAATTGTCTGATTCTCTGAATAAAGCTGGCTATTACATGAAACTTTACCCATTTCCACCACCAAGGAGAGTGGTGAACAAGTGGCATCCAAACAGGAACCCGAGGTCAGCTATGAGATAAGCGAGTGGGTCCCTCACAGAAGGACATGAGCGAGAATAATGGGGCAGACACAAGGGAAGGCTTTGCCTTGTGTTGAGCTTGTACATCATTTTCTCAGGAGAAGTGGAGTACAAGTACCAAGATCATAACTGTTAGATTACTTGCAAATCGTTTATGATTATAATCCGTGGTTTCCAAAGGAAGGAACTTTAGATGAAGAGGTATGGGGCAGAGTACAAAAGAGTATTGAAAAGGCACATAAACAAGGGAGAAAAGATCCTCGTTCGATTTTGGGTCACTTGGGCATTAATTTGGACTGTTATCAAAATACTTAAGGAAGAAAAGGAGGGTGTTGTAATAGGACTTTCTTTGGACCACCAGCTCCCAAATAATGACATGGAGACTTCTTATTAACTATGAAAGCTTGGCCTTAGCTTAAGCTTGTTCCCAACTAGCTCTTGAAACTTAAATTAACCCATTTATATTAATCTTTGTTCTACCATGTGGCTTGTTACCTCCCCTCCATACTACATGTCTGATTGCTCTGCATCTCCTACTCTCAGATTCTTTGCTGAGTTCTTATCTCTGCCTGGAAGTCCTGCCTATCCTCTTCCGCCTAGCTATTGGCCATTCAGCCCTTCATTAAACCAATTGGAAGGTGCTTTGACAGAGATACATCTTCACAGTGTACAAAAAGATTATCCCACAACGGGATGTTAATCATGAGGAAGAGATAGCTAAGTCCTTGAATGAATATAAACTGGATAATCCAATCTTAAAGTTGATAAAGGAGGCAAAAAGGAGATTTTCCCCATTCAGGCAAAACTGAAAGTCCAAACAGTGCTGACAACTATTCCAGTGATGGTTCCCTCAGCTCTCTTACTTGAGCCTCCTTTAAATATGTATCCTCTATTGCCTGAAAATGACTCTGAAGCACGGGGTGAGGAATCTGATAATCAATCTAATCTTGAATCCTCTCCTTTTTTTGGTGAGGATTTAGGAGAGTCTATGAAAAGCTGACTTTACAACATAGGCAAGCTAGAGCACACCAGGGAAAAGGAATTTTTTAATACCTAATTATGCACTAACTAATCTGTATAAAACTCTAGAAGGGAAGATGCCATTGGACAGTCCTTGTATATTATCTTGAGAGGCAAGAAAAGAAGTATAGCTACTTATATCCAGACTAAAAGAGGAATTTGTATATCATGTGGATCCTTCATTGCCTTTAAACTTACTTACTTTCCCCACTGAATTGTCTCCTACAGGTATAACACCTTTGGAGTGGATTTATTTGTACCGCAAGGGTCATAAAATACTAACTTCTTAGCTTACTCTTTTTGCTCAATTAGTAAATCAGGGGAAGACCTGATATGAACAGTAATATGCAATTGATTCTTGTTGTATTATATTACCCTTAACAAACAATCAGTTATTAAGAGTGTTACAGAACTCCATAGAGTTTCAGGTTTCATTTGCAGATTACTGTGGAAGCTATGGGATTTTCTCATATGAACTGAATTTGTGGCTACAAAAATTGCCCAACTTTCTCCCATTCCACAGGGCAGATACTTATTTTATTGATGGTCATCTACAGGAAGGATTCATGGCCCAAATATTCATCATTCTTTAGTACTTCTTTTTCTTCAACCCAACCAGTGGGACTAACTGTTTTGATTCATTTGTTAAGTTAATTCATAAACCCTTAAATATTGTTTCAGATTCTGCTTATGTTGTAGGATTATTTCCAGCAGTAGACTCATACTTGTGCACACTCTGGCCTCCCTGGTTTTATTGCAGAAGGAAATAAGCAAGCTGATGTACTAACCTGCCTTCTTTTTACTTCTCCAGAAGAAAATTGGGAAGGGGTATGTGCTGTGGGATGTTCTGTATGTTAAATGTGTTGCTCTGATTAGTTAATAAATAAAACACTGATTGGTCAGTAGCCAGGCAGGAAGTATAGGTGGGACAAGGAGAGAGGAGAATTCTGGGGAGTGGAAGGCTGAGGCAGAGAGACGCTGCCAGCCACCGCCATAAAAAGCGAGATGTAAGGTACCAGTAAGCCACGAGCCATGTGGCAACTTATACACAATAGATATGGGTTAATTTAAGATATAAGAACTAGATAACAAGAAGCCTGCTGCAGCCATACAGTTTGTAAGCAATATAAGTCTCCATGCGTTTACTTGGTTGGGTCTAAGCGGCTGTTGGACTGGCGAGTGAGAAAGATTTGTCCTGACCATGGACCAGGCAGGACTGGAGAAAACTCCAGCTACAGGTATGCATCTGTTATTACAGACAGATCCATTGAAACATATGGATTCCTCTTTGGCTCTTCCAGCCCCAGACCATCAAGGACAATGGTGGAGGGCGAGGAGAGTGGAAATCACCAGAACGATAACAAATCTCCAGCTAAAAGGAAAAATGAGGTATTGACCATCAGAAGTCAAGTCTTCCCACTTGGAGCCAATTAAGGATTTACTTACCAAGGGAGAAGATATTCTACAAAACACACAGAGCCCTATGTCACCTGAGAATCTCTTTCTGGCAATGTTAGCTGCTTTGACCTGAGTGCCTCTGAATACGTGTTACGTTCTTCATCCTCCTTTGCTTGAACTTATAGATGGGATGGATCCAGCTCCTGTTATCTTTACTCATGACTCTGTGTTTATGCGTGGAGCTTGGGATCATATTAGATGCACTCATTCATCTGAAGAAGGGACTGCACTGAGTTTTTCTTTGGGATTTAAATCACTTCCTATTTGCATAGGACATCATAACATTTGTGTTCCTATTAAAGGAAAATATGTACTTATGTTCCACAAGATACCAGAATTACTAATCATATGAATTTATTTTCAAGCAACTGTGTATATTTTTCTGGTCAATATAATAATATAACCAATAGTATGGACATAGTTTGGATCCCTATTCTGGGGGCAGAGTATTACACACAATGCTTTCATTGTTCTAATATTATCCATTATGCTTATAATTTGTTTATAGGATACTCATGCACCAACTGACAATTACATTTATCTATACAATGTCTCAAATCAGAACCACTCTAGATATCCTGCTATTAGAAAATAAAAAAGGGGCAATGTTGGAACATGGTCCAAGGATGGAATTACGCTAGGGAATTCCTGAATGCTTGTGAGAAAACCTCAAGAAACCAAGACTAGAAAGAGTCTTGTGACCTGAGTTTCTTCAAAAAACATGGAATTGTTCTTGGAATGTGCTCTCATGTCCCTCCTGGGTGTAGTGGATAGAAGTGAGTTTACTTTAGATTATTGATTACAACTGGCTATTATTATTTGTTTCTATACATCTATGGAAAGATGTGTTTTTGCCACACGCAGCTTGTCCTTGTGATTGTATATAGTTTGAACTTGTTAGACCTTGCTCATGTGATTTCTCTTATCCCTCAGAGTATAAATTGTCTGATTCTCTGAATAAAGTTGGTTATTGTATAAGACTTTAGTTCACTTCATTTTTAGGCTCCATTCTCCCAGACTCCACCACCAATGAGAATGATAAACAGTAATACACTATATACATGTGTAAAATTGCTAAGGAAGATGCTTAATAAAAGTTACAAAAATAAGTAAAATGTAATGAAAAAGAAATGATATAGAAAACTAAAGACACAAAACCATGCCCAAACACATAGAAATTATTGTAGGATCAATTCTTTATTTTTGAACAAGAATTTTCTTCTCTGAAATTCAGTCCACTAGAAAAAGAAAAGAAAAATGAGCAAAATCTCTCTCATTTCTCTGATATTTTTCAGGGAGGTTGAGAAAAGAATCCATGATATAAAATACCAAATTATTGACGTGATTAAGAATCCCAGCACTAAAAGGCAGAGGAAGGTGGATCTCTGTGGGTTTGATGCCAACCTGATCTACATAGTGAGTTCCAGGACAGCCAGGGCTACAAAATGAGACTCTGTCTCAGGAAAAGAAAAAGAATCATAGAGATATCCTCTAAGAATAAAAGTCAAGCTCTCAACATCCCTTGCCCACAGAATCCCTCCTCTCTCTCATTGGTTGGATTCCTGGAGCTCAGCCTGGCGCCCGGTCATGGATCTCTGCATCTGCTTCCACCAATCACTGGATGAAGGCTCTGTGATGACAGTTAGGGTATTCACTAGACCAGTCACCAGAGTAGACCAGTCCAGGCACCCTCTTGACCATTGCCAGTAGTCCAAGGTGGGGTCATCCTTGTGGATTCCTGAGAGCTTCCCTGGCACCTCTGGAGCTGTGGGTTGTAGTCTGGTTATCCTTTGCCTTACATCTAGTATCCACTTATGAGTGAGTACATACTATGTTTGTCCTTCTGAGTCTGGGTTACCTCACTCAGGATGATATTTTCTAGTTCCATCCATTTGCCTACAAATTTCATGGTATCTTTTTTTTTTTTTTTTTTTTTTTGCTGCTGAGTAATACTCCATTGTGTATATGTGCCACATTTTCTTTATCCATTCTTCAGATGGGAAAAACGTGCAAAGATGGTTTCCAGCCACACTAGTGGAAACCCATGACTAATAGCTATGGAGCCCCCATAGGACTAGACTAGGCCCTCTGGTTAAGGGAGACAGTTGTTTAGCTCGAACTGTTTGTGGGGGGGGGGGCAGGCAGGGGAATTGGGATCTGTCCCTGGTACATGGGTAGGCTTTTTGGAGCCCAGTACCTAGGGTGTGACACATTGCACAGTCTTGGTACAGGGGGGAGGGGCTTGGACCTGCCTCAGCTGAGTGTGCCAAGCTCTGTTGACTCCCCATGGGAGACCTTGATTTGGAGAATGTGGTGATGGAGCGTGGGGGGGAGGCTGGGGGGTGAAAAAGGGGAAGAGGAGGGATCTGTGGTTGGTATGTAAAGTGAATAGAAAATTTCTTAATAAAACATGAAAAAAAGGAATAAAAGTCAATATAGCTACTTCTTCAGGGAATATTCTATGTAAGCATGAATTTACATGAATAAACAATTGTTTTTGTTTTGCATGGCATTTTAAATTCTGATGAAGAAGGACTGGTAGGTGATATTTAAGAAATTGAGTCAGTAGCATACTAAAGGAGATATCATTATTAAAGTGAGATAAACTTTTGGATCATAGATCTGACAAGCATGCTTTCACTATGAAAGCTGGAGTCTTATGTGAAATGTACTGGTTGCCATGGATCTCCATTGTGATCTCCATTTAGCTTCTTTGTGAACAAAGCCAGCCCATTTCTTCAGCTGTGATTATAGACAACCTGCTTCAGATTACTCATTCTTTATCTGAACTCTTCACAATATAAAATATAAATTTACACTTTCCTTCTTGTCTTGGTTTAAGAAATAGATAGCTTAGATAAATGAGGTTTTTGAAAGTTCCCAGAGCTCAATTCTCATTCTGAGCCATTCTATTAATGTAATTTTAATATTTAAAAATTTCCATAACAGTGCCTTTTTGAAAAGCAATAATAATGGATTAACATAATCATCACATTTAGCTTGCAAGTAACCTCATTCATGTAATTTTGTATTTTAGTTATGTGTATGGGTTTGCATGGGGGGTTGTGCACTTGAATGTAAATGTCCACGGAGGCCAGAGCATCTGATCCCCTGTGACGCAACTGATCTGGGTACTAGGAACCAAATTCAGATCTTCTGCAAGAGCTGCTGTACATGCTCATAATCACTCAACCATCTCTCCAGTCCTTCTTGTGGTTGTTTATATCAGCATTGCATTTTCCTTTGCCTGTTATTGATAAGATACTGTCATTATCACTCACCCCATTGTTAGTTGAAATGAAAAAGTAATTTCAAATTAACAGCTGTCATAAATTAATTTATCCATATAAAATTTTCCCATTTTCGTCATTGTCATCATTCTCATGGCCATAACGATAAGTCAATACCACTTATTTTAATGCATATCTGCAGCAGAACTTGCTGTTATTCAACAATATCATTTTTGATATTTTTCTCTGAGAATGAAATCCCTGGTTTTTGTTAAACATATGATCAGATGCATGGAATAAAAATGACATTTTATAGCCTGTCTGCTAGACGTGGCATGTGATTAACTCCTAACTAGTGGGATGTGAATGGAAATGGTGTGTACAACATCAAATCACAGCCAGAACATGAGAAGCCTTTTCTTCTGGCAGCACATAGGTTTGCTGATGAGCTGTCTTGACCATGGGGATGACAATGATACCCATGTTAAACCTAACTCACACAAACTTGTCAGAGGTGAGTTGGATTCTAGGATATTTTCCAGGTCACTGACTATATACCATGGGTATATTTTAAAAAAAATTAAAAAAATTATTTTACATCCTGAACTTTCCTTCTATCCTCCCAGTACCTCCCCCAATCCTTGCTCTGTTCCCACCTCCCAATCCACTCCTCCTCCATCATCTATCAACTAATGGAAACAGATGCAGACCCACAGCCAAACACTAGGTGGAGTTTGGGGAATCCAGCAGAAGAGGAGGAGAAAGGACTGAAGGAACCAGAAGGGTTAAGGACAGCACAAGAAAACTCACAGGATCAACTAACCTGGGCTCACAGGGGCTCACAGAGACTGAATCGACAACCAGGGAGCCTGCATGGGACTGACCTAGGCACTCTGCACATATGTTACAGTTGTGTAGGTTGGTCCTCTTGTGGGACTCCTAACAGTGGGAACAGGGGCTGTCTCAGACTCTTTTGCCATGAGTGTCTAAAACTGGCTGTGATTTGGAGTATTTGCTATAAAAATTTGCAAAATGGCTCAAATCAGAGCTCTGCTTTTTTTTTTCTTTCTGTGAGTCACTTGATCTGTATATCCACAACAACAACATATAGGTAGAACCAAAGGACAAGAAATAATTTGGGTCCTTATATGACATTGACTCCTTGGACTTAATCCATTGTAGGAGTGAGATATAAATTGTAAGCTTTTCAAGCCATTCGTGGTGGTTTGAATAAGACTGGCTCCCACAGGCTCATATATTTGAATGCTTAGTCACCAGGGAGTGGAACTGTTTGAAAGAGTTACAAGGAGGTGTGGCCTTGTAGGAGGAAGTGTGTCACTGGGAGTTGGGTTTGACGCTTTCAAAGTTCATGCCAGCCTGGGCTCCCTCTGCCTCTCTCTGCCTAGGGATCAGGAAGTAGCTCTGAGCTACTGCTCCAGCACCTGCCTGCATGCTGCCATGCTCCTTGCCATGATGATAATGAACTAAATCTCTGAAACTATAAGCCAGTCCCCAGTTAAATGCTTTCTTTCATAAGAGTTGCCTTGGTCATAGCATTACAACAATGACTAAGACATCAGGCCATCTGGACATTTTCTTAGAGCTGTTGCTGAGTATAGAAGAAGTAACAACAAAGCCGGGCAGTGGTGGCGCACGCCTTTAATCCCAGCACTCAGGAGGCAGAGGCAGGCAGATCTCTGTGAGTTCGAGGCCAGCCTGATCTACAGGGCAAGATCTGAGAAAGGCGAAAAGCTACGAGATCCGAGAAAGGCGAAAAGCTACACAGAGAAACCCTGTCTTGAAAAGAAAAAACAAAAACAAAAACAAAAACCCCCCAAAAACAAAAACAAACAAAAATAAAGAAAAGAAATAACAACAAATATATGTTACTAGAATAATGTAATTTGTATAATTTAGCAAGAAAATTAATTTGAGATCTTTCTAGAATGCTAAACAAAAATAAACCACAAGGTGGTTATGTAATTATAGCTATAAGAAAGATAAGACAGAATAAGCTAAAGAGAAACAAATTATTTGCACTGAAATGTTTTGTTACTACAATGGGATACCTAAGGATGGGTAATATTTTATTTTTTGTTTTAATTTTAGTTTGAAATGCTGTCTTATTTATTAATTGAGATTATATTTACATCATTCTCCCTTCCCTTCCAATTCATGGACTAATTTTCCTTTAATTGTTGTTAAATACACATATGTTTATGTATATACATATATATTCCTAAATACATAAATGCAACCTGCTGAGTCTGTATAATGTTACTTGTATATACATGTTTTCAGGGATGACCATTTGGTATTGGAAAGCCAATTGATGTACTCTTCCTTAAGGAAGACTGTTGCTCCCACTCAGCATTCCTTAGTTTTCTATAGTTCTTTTTGTAGAGATAAGGCCTTTTAGGATTTTCCTGGCTATTTCAGTGAGGCTATTACTGTTTTCCTTGTTCAATTCATGTTTAGGCAGTCTTGGGGGTGAGATTTTAAGGGGGTAGCTTCTAACATTACTAGAAGACACAGTCTTGCTGCAAACTCACGGACACTCTGACTTTTACAGTCTTTATGCCCACTCTTCTGCAGTGTTCCATGAGCCTTGGATGTGGAATTTCTTTTGTAGAGGTATCATTGGGGCTGGACTTTGCAACTATGCATTTTGATTGGTTGTTATTTTATGTAATCTCCTTTTGTTGCAAAGAGAAATTTCTTTGATGGGGTAGGGAGTGGAGACTACACATCTGTGGGTATAAGGACAAATATTTAGAGCCTATTTAGGGATTTTAATAAAGTAGTGGTTGTAGGTTCTCCTCTAAGACTCATGATATCACTAGCCATGAGTAGTTGGCTAGGTTTCCTGTACCAGGCATGATTACCTTCTTGTTGAAAAGTCCTTAAGTCCAATTGGAAAGCTGTTGGTTACTGCCAGGGTATGCATGCCACCACTGTACTCTTAGGGCTACCATGCCATGCTGGTCACTGTTTGTGTGGCATAGGTACCATAGCTGGATAGGATCATTGGTTGCTTTTTCTCTCTTGGATACTTGCAGAATACCATGAAAGCTAGTCTTCAGGGAGGATGCTTTCAGGTCAGTTCCAGCTCAGAGGCCTCTGGGCTCGGTGTTTGAAGAGTTTGGTGTTTTCATCTGTAGGGGCTTACCTCCTACCTCTAGTGGGCAACCAAGAGCAATAGCAGTAATCTATAACATTTTGGGAACCTCTTGGACAACCTTGACTAACAACTCAAAAGGAGACTTTTCATGCCTGGTGTTGAGGCTTTTGTTCGATGGTCTTTGGCTCTTGGAGGGAGTATTGTCAGCCCAGATGAGAAAATTTCATTTAAATATATGTATGTTTATTTATACACAGACTTGGGTATTTCAGGGTTTTTTTTTTTTTTTTTTTAGGTAGATAGTCAACATTACTCTGTATGACTTTTTCAGACACGCTTACTATTCTTTCATCTCCTTTCTCCTTCCTCTGCATTTATGTCCTTCCTCTTCCTTAATTAGGTCCTCCCTCCCATTTTTCCCATTTCCTTGATCAGATCACTTGTATCCTGCTGTTGCCTCTCTGTCTCTAACATCCCCGCAATGATCCCTTTTTACTTTCCTGGTTTCTGTAGTTACTTGAGGATAAGTACTCACATCTGAAGATTTGTAGCTCCAAGCCTTAGGTGAGAGAAAACGTGACATTTGTCTTTCTGGGTATAAGTTACCTCACTCAACATGACCTTTTCTAATTCTAGGATGGATAATATTTTAAAAAGAGGTTTATTTTGGCTAATAGTTTGAGTCAAAGGGCAAGGAGCCAAATTTGTTGACATCTTTCTTGCCATCAGAGTCTGGAGGTGGCTCATGATCTTATTACATAGCAAGAAATAGGAAATAGGTTTGTGTGCCTTTTCTGATTGCTCACTCTGGGCCTCATTAAAAAGAAAACCTTGGGATTGATCAGATGACTCAGCAGGTAAAAACACTTGCTCCCGAGTCCTGAGGTTGAGTTTCATCCCTAGAACCCACACAGTGGAAGGAGAGAACTGACTTCCTCAAGCTGTCCTCTGACCTCCACAGTCATACTGTAGTTTGTGTGGAGATGCGCACTGTCTTAGGCTTTCTATTGCTTTGATGAAACACCATGACCAAAAAGCAAGTTGGGGAAAAAAGGATTTATTTGGCTTCCACTTCAGTATTGCTGTTCATTACTGAAGGAGGTCAGGACAGGAACTCAAACAGGGCAGGATCCTAGAGGCAGGAGCTGATGCACAGACCATGGAGGGGAGCTGCTTACTGGCTTGCTCATTTTGGCTTGCTCAGCCTGCTTTCTTATAGAACCCAGGACCACCACCTCAGGGATGGCCCCATCAACCATGGGCTGGGTACCCCTCCCCATTGATCACTAAATGAGAAAGTGTCTTACAGCTGGATCTCAAGGAGGCATTTCCTCAGCTGAGGCTCCTTCCTCTGATGACTCTAGCTTGTGTCAAGTTGACACATGAAACTACCCAGCACACATGTGCACACAAAACAAATAAATTTTTTTCTTAGAAAGTTAGGAATTACCCAAAGGAAAAGTGTCCATATTAAAAGATGTATAGTCCACACAAGCAGAGTTTTAATTAGTTGAATTTAAGAAAATTTGAATATCAAAATAAAGATCTAAACAGATTATAAATCACTGAATAAAAGACATTGTATCCTCCCAACTTTAATTCATTGAATTCATAAGATGAGAAGTAATGCCTCCTTTCCTTATAATTTATAATGCCAACCAACACTTTAGAAGAAATGAGGGAATTAAAAGTCACAATGGGCAACATTCTAATAATCATTAATTCAGTTGAGAAGAATCAATGGTTGCTAAAACAAGTCTGCAAAATTTTGATGTGGAACTGACAATACAACGTTTCTCAAAGTATCTTTCCCCTAAAATAGTTCTAGATTACATAGAGAGAAACAATACAGAGAAAAATTAGGCAAATCTTTATGCTAAGAAATGCTTGTATCACCCCAAACCCATGTGTTGAAATCCTATCCACCAGTGTGATTGTGGAGAAGATAAGCTTCCAAGAGACTCTCATGTCATGAGACTATAGCCTTTGGGAACACAGCTGATCCCTTTAGAAGAAGTCAGAGTCCTGGCATCACTGTTGTGAATTTGCAACCAGAAGATGGCCATGTGCAAACAAGGAACTGGATCCTTGCCAGCAACTTATCTGCCAGAAATTTTATCTTGGACTTCCCAGCCTCTAGGACTGAAAGGAAATAAAATAAGTATGCAAAATTTTCAGTTGTGTTTCCCAGCTCACTCTGAAATAGTTGAATTATGGTTATCTAGAAAAATGTTCCTTTAGTGGGAATCAGATACTATATATTCTTAATGAGAAAGAATCTTGTTAGGCAACTTACAAATAGGCCAAAAAAAAAAAAAAAGAGGGTTTATTTTATTCCTGTTCTTTTTCCTATTAACTTGAAATTAGTCTTTAAAATAAGTAGAGAATATACATTCAAAATTCTTATAAGTAAAATGGAAATCTAGAAAATCGGTTGCTGAATTATTGTCAAAATATCACACAAGAAATTTATTCCTAGGAACACAGTCTTTTCTAATAAAAGGATCAAGGGCTTGCATTTTCCTGACGTAAATACACGGCTAACACGAACAGAGCTAATCTGCTGCAGAAGTGAGGACAGTAGTGACGGTTGTGGTGGGAAAAGGTGAAGTTAATTCAAAGGTACAGTGGAGATTGGCTCAGACTCAATACAGTCACTATAGAAATCCTAAGAATATTTTTCATAGGAAGAGAAAAACGCATCAAATTCATATGGAATTACAAGGTGCCTCAAACAGACAAGTCATTCTTGAAAAAAATGAAGTCAGAGGTGTAGCAGGAATCTTAAAAGTTCTTATTAATAAAATCAAACCTCAGGCCAGTTATTGGGGTGAATACTGGAAGATCAGAGAAGCAGAACAAGTCACAGCTACCTCACCTTGCCGGATCCTCAGCTAGTCTTGTTTCCTCAGACTGGAGGCCTCTGAGTCCTCATCCAGAATGGGTCTCAGTTGAACTGTGTTGCTAGAAGCCTGAACGCTTAACCAGCCAAATGCTTAACCAGGCCAAATGCCTTGAGTTTCTGGTCCTCACGCCTTATATACTTTTCTGCTTTCTACTACCACTCCCTGGGATTAAAGGCGTGTGTCTATCACCAAGGGAAGTCATGGCAGGTGCTCAAGCAGGATCTTGAAGCAAGATATCATGGAGGAAGGCTGCTTGCTCACAGGATCATGCTCAGCTAGCTGACATAGCATCATAACCACCTGCCTAGGGATGGTGCCACTTACAGTGGGCTTAGCACTCTCACATCAAACTGTGAAGACAATCCCCCCACAGACATGCCTACAGACCAATCTAATCTACACAATTTCTAAAAGAAGATTCTCCTCTCAGATGACTTGAGGTTGGGCCATGTTAACAATTGAGTAACTTGACAACTATGCTGTAAGGACAGACATGGACACAAATACCACAGAGAGCCTCGTAATAAATAAACTCCATCTCTCCTACTCATGCACACACATGCATATTCCCTATGTGCTGACATGTCATACCCTGAGACACCTCAGGATTCTGCCTGCAAGAAAGTCATGGCCACTAGTCCTTAGAGCATATTGTGAGCCAAAACAAGCTTCCTTTATTTTTAAAGTTATAAATAATGATGATGATGGTAGCAATAATAATAGTAATAAAAAGTGGAGCATGGCAGGCTGTCTATCACTTCTGAAACAGCCTGGCACAGGATAGTGAGAACCGCCCCATCTGTTTTAACATAGCAGTTGAAAGGCTTTTTATGCAATCAATGTGGTAAAGAGATAATCTCCAATAACCACTGCAAAGAATTCTAACACACATGCTAAATATATTATTGTAATAAAACTATTTAAAAATTCATCCCTAAGGAGAAATCTAACTATTATGAAGGCCATGTGGTATTCTCAGGAAGAGTGTGAAATCTGTTTTGAAGCTAAGGCATATTGAAAAAAATCATTAATTGCTCTAATGATATTTTTCTTTCAGTCCTCTCCCCAGAATACTTACTTTTTGATAAGAGAGATCAAGGATGTGTGTGTGTGTGTGTGTGTGTGTGTGTGTGTGTGTGTGTGTAAGAAAAACACAGTAACCATCTGTTAAGTAACTATTTGGACTTCTTAACATGAGAATTTCTCCATATCTCAAGCACATAAAAACGTGGCTTAGAGAGAGACACCCCATTGTTGGAAAGCCAGCAGTGAAATAATGGAGTGTTCTTTCCTTTGGCATCCCAAGGAGCAGAGCGTCCTTCACAGTTCTCCAAGAATGTGGCTTCTATGATCATTGTTCAAGGTCTGAGAGACATGAATATATAAATTTTCTCCCTGTTACTTTACTTAGGTACTCAGCAGCCAGGACCAATAGGACAGAAAGTCACCAGCTTTCTTCACAAAGTTTTCTAACAGAAATGTCCTCTGTCTGGCCCCAAGTAATGCTTAAACTCCCCAGTCAGAAACTCCCAGCATTTGAAAATGAAGATTGTTTCCAGGAAGCCACAATGAACTGGATTTGTAATGGTGTTAAAAAGCAATAAAACATTAACAGGGGTTGGTCAGCCACATTTTAATGCAGCTGTGGGAACACAGGAAATGAGGCTGGGTAGGTATATCCTGGTGGATAATTAAGGAGGAAAAGCCCTGAGCACTCGATTCAAAAGGACAGATAGGGGGTGGTGCTTCAGAGACAGTCAGGGTTCTGGGAACATTGGGTGGCACTGTGCTTACAGAATGGTGGTGGTGCTTACAAAATGATGATAGAGAAAGGCAGAAGGAAGAGGCAGCAGCCATCCAACCAAGCTCTTCATGTGCTTCAACTGGCCTAGAAGCGATTCTGTACGACATGTGGATCTCCAAAGTACACTTCCTTCACGAGAGGAGAGGTGTTCTGTCCAAACTGTCCACACCTAGGAGGGATTTCCTCTGTGGATTCCATGAAGCTATCTATGTCAAGGCCAGGAAATTAGAAGAATAAAACTTGGAATGAATACAGATAAACTCCAGAGAGCTTATTTGTCATGAGAAACATTAAGTTTGAACATATAAAAAAAATTGCGTAGCATATTCTGCATTGAGCTGGAATTAAATACTCTGAACTAAAAAGAAAACAGGCCCTGCCATACAGACTTCAGTGCTCTGGTGGTCTTCTGCTGAATACTGCAAGGCCTGAACTTAACACATCCCCTGGGGGTTTGTGTCAAACACGTGATCTCCATGGGGGTGGCAAAAAAGTAAATACTGTACTCTTGATATTTCAGGTGGGAAAAAAGGTCTCTATTGGAACTGAACCAGTGGCCATGAGTGCTGTACGCTGGTAAAGAGCCCATCTGTGAACAACCTACCTGTCATTCTCCCACACTTGGAAGCTAAGAAAGTTTGAGCCAGGTTAGTAATTGGATGGGAGATGGCATGGGTGTTCTGGCTGCCGTGACGCTAGCTGTTGTGCCGCCCAGGCCCTGCCTGTGATACTGAGACCAAAGCTCTGAAGATCACGAGCCAAAATAAATCTTTTTTCCCCCATTAGATTGTTTCTCCTAAGTATTTTATCTCAGCAACATTAAGTTTGAAAAACACAAATATGAACGACTTCACATAAATATCACCACCAGAAACTCCACCTCTGAGACTATTACTGGGAAATAAATTCCAAAACATGAGTGCTATCTGGACAGAGACTTTCATTCTCTAATAGGAAGAAATTAGGTTAAGTTTGTCCCAGCCCCGGGGCTGTAATAAAATCAGACAAATATCCTTGTGAGAAGAGTTAGCAAGTGTCTCCGTTACTTTTCCCGTTGCTATGCTAAAATACACTGACAAAGGAAGAAGCAGGGAGTGTACTGGACAGTTTTATGTCAGCTTGGCAGAAGCTAAAGTCATCTGTACAGGAGGGAACCGCAATTGAGAAGATGCCTCTGTAAGAGCAGACTGTAGGCAAGCCTGTAAGGCATTTTCTTGATAGTGATTGGCAGGGGAGGGCCCAGCCCATTGTGGATGGTGCCATCCCTGGGCTGGTGAAAGAAAGCAGTCTGAGCAAGCCATAAGGTGCAAGCCAGTAAGTAGCACTCCTCCAGGACCTCCGAATCGGTTCCCTCCTCCAGGTTCCTGCCCTGTTTGAGTTCTGGTTCTAACTTCCACCATTGATGAACACCGATGTGGAAGTGTAAGACAAATAAACCCTTCCCCCCACCCCCAAGTTGCTTTGGTCATGGTGTTTCATCCCAGCAATAGTAACCCTAACTAGGGAGAAAGGTTTGTTCTGGCTTATGGTTCCTGGGAGATATAGTTTATCATGGAGGGAAGGTATGGTGGTAGGAAAAGAAAGCTGGATGGTCATATTGCATCTTTACTCAAGCAGAGAGTTAACAGGAAGCCAGGCCAGGCTATAAAGCCTCAAGGCCCCCCCTACCCCCACCCCCAGTGAGCCATTTCCTCCAGTGAGGCTCCACCTAATAAAGATTCCGAAATGTTCCCAAACAATGCTGTCAGCAAGGGGCCAAGAGTGCAAACACATTCACCTGTGATGGACACTTCATATTCAAACCGCAGCACCAAGTCCACTGCAGATATATGTGCAGGAAGAAAAGGCCATTGTAAGGATACGGGAAATACGGACAACTGTAAGCCAACAGGAGAGGTCTGGGGGAAGATAACCCACAACTGTTTCAACCAGTAAGTTTGAAAAACGCAAAGCAACCTGGATGTTTGAAGATATAGAGAACTGACACTACAATTTGTGTCCCCAAACATCTGGAAATGGGAATTTTTTTTCTGTGAAGGACCTCAGTGGATTCCCCACTTATGTCTTATTATTGCATGAATGGGGTCAACACAGGTCACAGACTGCAACATGCTGTCCTCAAAATCTTCACAGACTACAAGGGAACACAAAAAAGAAATAGGAAAAACTTAGAGAACCGAGTGTCGGATAACTTGTTGACAATATCAAATGAAATAACATGTACAGTTTTCATTCCAGGATGAAAAAAGACAAAAGAGAAAAAAATATTTGAAAATATAGTGGTTGAGGACATCCCCAAATTAGCAAAAAACAATATTTTATAGTTCAGATAGATCTACAGAATTCTAATCAAAAGCTTGATATGATTTAAAAAGAATTTAATAGTATAAAAACTAGAAATAAAACAGCAAATTATAACCCAAGCAAGATGAGGAGGTAAAGTTGCTAAACTTCAGAATTGTGAGCAAAAGACCAGTCCCACAATTTTTGAGCCAAATTTGAAACAAAGTTTAATTAAATACTGGCCAGGATGATGTGTTCTGGTTAGGACCATTCCGGGGTTCTCAGGAAATGGCAACAAGTCACATTTTGCAGAAGCTTAAAAATGCCACCGTATTTCCCGTCAGATCCAATTGGAGGCAAGCATACATCCTGACTTATTTCCTGACTATACACCTCCTACCCACATCTCATCAAGTGTGCATCAGGTTCAAACAAACTTGTTTAGGTGAATGAAAGCATGTGGCTTGTTATTTCCCAAGAACCACAACCCCCAGTGCTGTGGATATTTCTCTGTATGCTGTGAATGTATGGCCCTGATTGGTTAATAAATAAAGTGCTGATTGGCCAGTAGCCAGGCAGGAAGTATAGGTGGGACAAAGAGAGAGGAGAATTGTGGGAACAGGAAGGCGGAGTCAGGAGTCGCCAGCCAGACATAGAGGAAACAAGATGTAAAAGTACCGGTGTGCCACAAGCCACGTGGCAACTTATAGATTAATAGAAATGGGTTAATTTAAGATATAAGAACTAGATAGCAAGAAGTCTGCCACGGCCATACAGTTTATAAGTAATGTAAGTCTCTGTGTGTTTACTTGGGTCTGAGTGGCTGCGGGAGGGACACAGGAAAACTCCATCTACACCCCAGCACATCAGGAAGTTATCTGTCCTTGGGCAAGTGGGGCTTATAGGTTAACTTTGGTTCTTACAAAATAATAAGGGCATAAATTTACATATATGAGGTTGAAGCAGAAAAATAGTAAAGAGAACTAATAAGACTAAAAGGTTATTTGAAAACCAAGTTAGAAAGAAAAAGAAAGAGGTCCCAAATTATCAGTCTCATAAATGAAAAAGACACACCTTGCAAATCCCCACACATTAGAGAGGATAATTCAGGAATATTTTTAACAACTTCATGTCAATAACGTTGATAATCTGGGTCCTTCAAAGACACAATCTACCAAAGCTCATTCATAAAGGAATATAAACTTTGCACCATCCCTTGACAGTGGGCACTAAAGCTTTTTAACAAAGGATCACATAGTACATGTTTTGAGACTTTCAGACAACAGAATGTATTCCAGTTCTTGTCTGTGCTATTACAAAATAACACTACAGATAATAATAAAGTAATGGGCATGGCTGTGTTCCAATAAAATTTTATTTAGAGAATGAATGACTGGTATTAAGTCTGTAGTTTTCAATTTGTCCTGTATTTATCAATTCTAATAAATGATTATTGAATACCTACAGTATGTTAGCATAATAGTAGATGCTAAAGGTACAACACTGGACCTTAGCTTTCAGGAAGTTTTAGGTGTGTTTAGTCTTTTGACACTGCAATAAAATATAATCTATGGAGTTCATGCTTGAGAACTGTGCAAGAGTTACCTGTAACATCACCAAAAAAAAATCTCATAATGCCATAAGCAATACTATGCTTTATGTTGGGGTGTATTCACAGACATCCTGGGGCATATGTGGCCTGAGGGTCTCCAGTTGGGCATACCTTGCAGTCTCTAATATAAATAAGCAAGCAAGTAATTAAAACATAAATGTAATGTGGTGACTATTTCCATGTAGGTAGTGAAACATTGTGTATAAGTATGAATAAGAAATATCTAACTTATTTAGTAATTTTAATTTACTAAATTTTAATACTCAGTAAATTGTCAGAAGTAACTCTTTTTTAAGACGGGATACTTAACAGAAGAAAAGAAATACCATATCTGAGGAACAAAAAGTACAAAAATATCATAAGGAAATGAAAATACAGGGAATTCTAGAAACTGAGGGAAAAGAGTATGCAGGAAGCTTAGACGGATGCTGGAGAGCAGCACAGAAGGGATGCAACTGGGATGCGCAAGAGGCAGCCATAATTTAAGAGAAAAGTAGTCCTGAAGTAAATTACAGTGCTTCAGTGACAATGACAAGAAACGATACATGGGAGACCCCCGCCACTTCCTGAGACTTAGAGACCGGCCCCCAGCTCCCATCCTGCCCAGGACTTCCCTTCTAGACAAAGGTGAGTGCCCC
>CABHPQ010130212.1:0-12546 GCA_902168405.1 Peromyscus aztecus | reverse complement strand
AGGTACCAAAACTACACGGAGAAACCCTGTCTCAAAAAACAAAAAACAGAAAAAAGAAAAAAGAAAAAAGAGAAGAAAAAAAAGAGAGAGAGATTCTGTCTCATTAATTAATCAATGAAATGTTGGCTAGGTGTTGTAGTCCATGCCTTTAGTCCCAGCACTCAAGAGGCAGAGATAAGAGCCAAGGCTGCATAGTGAGGGGGGAGGTGTGAGGCAGGGGAATCTGGAGAGATGGCTCAGCATTTAAGAACACTTAATTGTTCTTCCAGAGGCCCTGAGTTTGAATCTCAGCACCCGCATCTGGCAGCTCACGGCTCTCTGTAACTCCAAGGGATCTAACGTCTCTGACCTCTGAAAGTACCTGAACATACATGCTACACATAAACTCATGAAGACACATAAATAAAAAGAATTTTTAAGTCTATCATACAGAGATCTGAGTCTGGGCTTTAGTGAGAGCCTGAGAAATGGGGGAGATGGGGATAGAGAAAAGAAAAAGGGTAAAAAAGGCAGCCCATCCCCAGCACCCACACAGTAGCTCACAACCATCTGTAACTCCAGTTCCAGGGGAGCCAACACCTTCTTCTCACTTCCATGGGCATGTGGTACACATACACACATGCAGGCAAAACATTCATACACATAAAACAAATACGTCTTTTTTAAAAGAAAGACGAGCAGACAGCACTGAATTTTGGATAGGATGAGAAGCAAAGAGTTCTTATGCTCAGCTGGCGAGGCTGGAGGCTGTGGAGCAGTTTCTGTTGTGGTTGAACATATGTATGTAGACACAGAAAGACCCAAAATTCAACTAGATACAAGCCCAAGAGGGAAGCAGACATGAGAACCAGAAAAGGAATGTTCGCAGTTGCCCATCTTAATAACCTAACCAGCCAGAACCCACATATCCAGTCCCTGCAAAGTAACTAAACATACTTAAATTTTTTTTGTTTGTTTTTTGAGACACTATCTCTCTCTGTAGCCTTACTGGCCTGGAACTCACTATGTGGACCAGGCAGGCTTTGAACTCACAGAAATGTACCTGCCTCTGCTTACCAAATATTAGATTAAAAGTGTATGCCACCATTCCAGGCTCACACTTATTATTTGACATTCTTAATGTATTCATGATATGTTTGTGTGTGTGTGTGTGTGTGTGTGTGTGTGTGTGTGTATACAGCAGCACATGTGTAGAAGGTTCAGAGGACAATTTGTGGGATTTGGTTCTCTCCTTTCATCATGTGGGTCTCAGGGTTCAAACTCAGGTCACCAGGCTTGGCGAGCCTTTACCCAATGAGCCATTTAGCACGCTCAAACAAATATGTTTTAGCACAGTCATATAATAGAGTACTATACAGCAATGAAAACGAATGGACTACTGATCTTCTTTTTTTTTAAAAAAAAACTTTATTTTTTTTTAAGATTTATTATGTATACAGCATGTATGACAGCAGTCCAGAAGAGGGCACCAGATCTCATTACAGATGGTTGTGAGCCACCATGTGGTTGCTGGGAATTGAACTCAGGACCTGTGGAAGAGCAGTCAGTGCTTTTAACCTCTGAGCCATCTCTCCAGCCCCGACTACTGATCTTCTTAATAAGGAAAAATGTCACAAACAACACTGAAGGAAAGAAAAAGCACAAAAGATAGAAACATCTTGTTTATTTTCACAGGGAGTTCCAAAACAGCCAACTAATCTACGTCAGAGGTCAGCACGCAGGTTATCTTTGGGACCCAGTGATGAAGGGCAGGCTTGGAATGTTCTAGATGCTGACACTGTTTCTTCATCGGGAATAGTGACACAAGCGCATAGGCTTGGAAGAGTCAGTAAGCTCTACAGGTGACTTAGAATTATTTACATTGAAGGTATATTTCTTTCTCTTTATGTGCATGTCAGTAAAGTGCCTGCCCCGAAAACATGAGGACCTGAATTCAGTCCCCACCACACACTTTTAGTACTAGCACTGGAGAATCCGAGGCAACCTGTGAGTCTAAGGCCAGCATGGTCTCTATAGGGAGCTCCAGGCCAGCTGGAGACCCTGTTCCAAAAAGACAACAAAACTATGGTAACAATAAATAAATAAAAATAAATAAATAAATAAACTCATAAAACTCCCCCTCCTCATAAAACTTACCCGTATGATACATGTAACTTGATTCTTTGTGTGTGCTGTGTATATATGGTGGAGTTAATCTGCACATGTGTGTACAAACACACGCTGAGGCCTGAGGTCAAGCTCAGATGTCATTCCCATGGTGTTTTCTACCTTATTTTTTAAGGCAGAGTCTCTCACCAGCCTGGAACGCCCTAGAAGGTTAGGCTGGCTAACCAGAGAGCCCCAGGGATCCACCTGTCTCCTCCTCTCCAGTGCTGGGATAACAAGCACAAATCACCATGCCTGGCTTTAACATATATATTTCTTATTCGTAGTGTGTGTTCTGTATGTATATGCACATGCGCACACAAAGAACAACTTTTTCACGGTAGACACTTCGTGGACCAAACTGTCTTCCCAGTTCCAGTTCCCCTGCTTTATTTTTTGAGACTCTGTCTCACGTGGCTCAGGCTGGCCTGGAACTCTCTATGTAGCTGAGGACAGCCTTGAATTCCTGATCATCGTCAGCCTCCTGAGTGCTGGGTTTATAAGTCACCAAGCCAGGCTGTAACTGGATCCTTCCGTCTCGTCGTGGGACAGAAATGGAGACTCTCTGAGCCACAAGCTCATGGAAATGGGGTGTAGCATAGATTTGCACGCTGCAAGAGATACAACGAGCAAGCGTCAGCACACTGTCTTTGTGAGCAGCGAAGCCACTAATTATAAGCACATTTTGTCTGCTAGTGGGCCCCCAAGTGGGATACAGCCTCTGAGGAAAGCACTCCCCACCACTCGAAACCCATCGAAGCATGCCCAGCTCTGAGGCGTGCCCAGCTCTGGGGCGTGCCCAGCTCTGAGAGGGGCTTCAAGGAAAGGAAACGGCAGCTGCCTGAGCTGCAGTCAGAGAGGGAGCTGCCTGCGAGGCATGCTCAAGGTTTCACGGGCTTTGAGGGTCTGACTTCCATAGAGGAGAGGAAAAACAGGTCTTATTTCTGAGGCAGCTGAGGAGTTGATGGACCTCAGAGCAAGTAGCTGGAGGGTTGTGAACAGTGCCACGGCCAGCGGAAGCTGTGGGACGCCCACTACGGCACGACTGTCTGCAGAGCAAGTCTGTGGCCCTCGTTGACAGGCATGAAGGTGAGGTCTGCAACCAGGCAGAGCACCCAAGCCAACCCTTTGCATCTGTCCTCTTGGCACCAGCAACCTCCCCACCAGGCTGAAATCAATGGAACCATTCCTCAGTCACTGGCTTACTAGTTCCTCATTCACTCCTTTATCAATCTAGTATTTAAAAAGTAAGCCTATCTGTAGCCATGCATGGTAGTACATGCCTGTCACTCCAACCCTTGCAAGGTAGAGGCAAGAGGATCATGAGTTCAAGGTCATCTTTTGACACACAGCAAATGTGAGACCAGCCTGGGATACCAGAGAACTTCTCTCAAAAGTCTGTCCGTGGGGCGGTGCTGGCGCACGCCTTTAATCCCAGCACTCCGGAGGCAGAAGCAGGCGGATCTCTGAGTCAGAGGTCACTAATCCACAGAGAGAGCTCCGGGACAGCCAGGAGAAGTCCTTTCTCAACACCCCACCCCTGCCACTGCACAAAAAGTTTAAAAGGTCTCTTTGTGGACAAAGAGACAGCTCAGTGGGGAAAGGCGCTGGTTGCCGAGGCTGGCCGAGTCAGGCTCAGTACTCACACGATAGAAGAGAACTGATCCCAGTCCTGTCCTCTCACTCATGTGTGCGCAGTGACACATGTATGCCACCCCTACACACACACACAAATTAAACACTGTAAAGATTTATTTTATTATTTCATTCTGTGTATGGGGTGGGGGGTGCCCACAGAAGCCAGAGAAGGATTTTGGATCCCCTGGGGCTGAAGTTACAGATAGCTTTGAGTCACCCAGTGGGTGCTGGAACCCAAATTTGGGTCCTCTAGAAGAGCAGCAAGTGTTCTTAACCATTGAGCCATCTCGAAGAAATCTTTGTAAGTAAAAAGAAGACAAACAACAACTCTATTTGTATCAGCCTCTGTGTGAGACTCTGTGAGACAACAAAAATACACGAAGGGAGGGATTTTACACTCAGGATCTCCGTCAGGAGAACAGATCACTAAGACTGCCTGTCATCCAGGCAATACTGAAGGGAAATACCAACCAGGCCCCAGAAGAGGGTAGGTTGATGCTCATCTGCTTCCATATTGTAGTCCATTTGGTCCCATGACAACACCACAGACTGAGTAATTTACAAAACACAAACAGATGTAGCCAGGCACAGTGGCACAGACCTGTAAACCCAGGGCGTGGAAACTGAGGCAGGAAAATGGAGAGTTGTTTTTGTCTCAGCCCCACCCGTCAACAGCCCCATTCAGACTGATGGGTTAGAGGGCCCTTTATTCTGCGTCCCTGTGATCTAATCCTCACTGACCCGGCCCTCTGCTCCTAACACTGCCACACTGTGCAGTGAGTGCCCAGTACATAGTGGGGCCTGGCTGGAGTCTGTGATCTCAGTGCTCAGAAGGATGAGGCAGAAGGGTCGAGAGTTCCAGGCCAGGGCTCCAGAGACGGCTCAGAGGGTAAGAGTGGATACTGCTCCTGTACAGGACGGGAAGGCTTAGCGCCACACAAGGCCCTGGGGGACAATCCCTGCACCAGACCAGAAGCAGACGTGGCCCTCTGCTAGAGTCATGCACAGACTTGACTTGCTGTTGCAAAGCAGAGGGACAGGAGAGACACATCGGATGTGCATCACTATAGGAGCTGTACAGTGAAGAGCCCAGGGCAGAGCCAGACCGCCTGGGTTCAAAGCCTCTGCAATCTCTTACTAGCACTTGGCCTTGGAGTACTCCTAATTCAGCTGCTTCCTCTTCTTTGAGTTTGGCAGCCCAGGCGGGCCTTCAGTTCACTACACAGCCAATAATTAGGGTGACCTTGATTTCTTTATCCTCCTGTCTCTACCTCAAGTGCTGAGCTTACGGGTCGAGCCCCCATGCTGGCTTCAACCGCTTCCCTACAGTCTGTCTGTGGGGACCAAATGGCAAGGAGGGAACACAGCTTATACTGGCTGGCATCTAGCAAGGGCTGACTATTGCTACTTGTTGCCTGGGTTACCACTTATTCCTCACGGGTCCCTACACAAGCGCATTAGTTCTCTGAAACGCTGTCTCTCCATCTGTGAAGTGGGGACCTGGCAATCAGGCCCAAAGAAACCCAGATGAATAAAAACATCATGAACTCTCTGGAATGCTTCATAAATGAAGGGTGGTATTTAAAAGGAGGCTATAAGTGGGGCTGGAGGGATGGCTCAGTGGTTAAGAGTACTGATGGCTCTTCCAGAGGACCCGGGTTTGATTCCCAGCACCCACATGGTGACTCACAACCATCTGTAACTCCAGTTCCAGGGGATCTGACACCCTCTTTTCACCTCCACAAGCATAAACATGGTACATAGACATACCCATACCCACATGCAAAATACCCATACACATAAAATAAAGATAAAAATTTAGGCCAGGCATGGTGGTACATGCCTTTAATCCCAGCATTCAGGAGGCAGAGGCAGGATGATCTCTGTGAGTTCAAGGCCAGCCTGGTCTACAAAGTTCCAGGACAGCCAAGGCTATTAAACAAGAAAAACTGTGTCTTGAAAAACCACGCCCCCGAAAAAAATAATAAAATAAAAAAATAAAAATTTAAATAATAAAAAAGGAAGGCTACAAGTGAAAAAGACTATTAAAGTGGCTGGGAACATAACTTAGTTAAGTACTTGCTGCAAAAGCCTGAGGACCTGGTTCAGGTCCCTGGCACTCATGTAAAGAGCCAAACAGTGGCCGGGACCCAGAATCCCAGAATCGTGCGGCTGGCACAGAGACATGAAGATCTCTGGAACTCTCGGGCCAGCCAACCTAGTGAGGTCCAAGTTCAGTGTGAGACCCTATCTCAAAATCTACGGTGTTCTAGTCTGCTTTCTGTTGCTGTGATAGACGACACCATGACCAAAAGCAACTTGGAGAAGCAAGGGTTTATTCAGTCGCTGAGGGAAGTTAGGGCAGGAACTCCAGCAGGAGCAGAGGCAGGAATCACAGAGGAACACTGCTTGCTGGCTTGCTCCGCACGGCTTGTTCAGCTTGGCTTTCTACACGACTCAGGACGACGTGCTCGGAGGCTGAGCCACTGAAGGTGGGCTGGCCCTCTCACATCAATCATCAATGGAGAAGATGCTCCACAGACCACGCACGCCAAAGGCTAATCTGATGGAGGCAGTTCCCCAGCTGAGGTTCTGTCTTCCCGGGTGACTGCAGTGTGTGTCAAACAGACAAAACACTAAGCAGGACAGCAACTGAAGACACCCCATTGACCTCTGACCTCCACATGCACATACGTGCACATGCATCACCCTGACACATAGGCCACAGAGAGACAGAGAGAGGAAGCAAGTGTCCTGGCTAGTTTTATGTCAACTTGACACAAGCTAAAGTCATCTGAGCAGAGGGAACTTCAACTGAAGAAAGTCCCTGCATACGATCAGGCAGTAGCCAAGCCTGTAGGGCATTTCTTCATCAGTGATTGATGTGGGAGGGCCCAGCCCACTGTGAGTGGTGCCACCCCTGGACTTGTGGTCCTGGGTTCTCTAAGAGAGCAGGCTGAGCAAGCCAGTAAGCACTAACTCTTCCATGACCTCTGCATCAGCTCCTGCCTCCTTCCTTTTGAGTCCCTGTCCTGACTCCCTTTGAGGATGAACTGTGATATGGAAAAGTAAGCAAAATGAACTCCTCCTCCCCAAGTTGCTCTTGATCATGGTGTTTCCTCACAGCCACAGAGACTAAAACAGGAAGGAAGGGAGGAACGAAGGACAGAGATCCATGTGTGGATAGTCTGCCCTAGCTCTTGGTAGGGGAGGAGGTACAGGAGTTCAAGGTTACCCTCAGCTACACAGAGTTCAAAGCCAGCCTGGGCTACATGAGACCCTGTCAAAAGTAAATAAATAATCAAACCTAGGAGAGTTGGCTCAATGGTTGAAAGCACTGGATGCTCTCCCAGAGGACCAGGGTTCAATCCCCAGCACCCACATGGCAGCTCACAACTGTCTGTAACTCCACTTCCAGAGGTCTGACACCCTCACATAGACATACACACAGGCAAAACACCAATGTACATAAAAACAAAACAAATAAACAAAAAAATCAAACTTAAATCTAGAGCTGTAACTCCATGTGACTATGTCCACAGAGCTCACTATAATAAGCCTGGCACAACACAGCCACCATGTTATGGATTAAGTCATTACCCCCCCCCCCCACCAGTGCCTCAGAATGTAGCCTCATTTGGAAATCAGGTCTTTGCTGGGGTAATCAAGTTAAAATAAGGCTATTAGGGAGGGCTCTAATGCAACAGGACCAGTGCCTTCTAAAAAGAGAGGATTTGGACACAGAGACAGATGCTCACAGAGGGATGAGGCCGTGTGGAGTCAAGAAACAGGAGGCCTGGAGATGTAAGTCGGGAGTAGAGAGCTTGCCCAGCATGCACGAAGCCCTGGGTTTCATTCTTAGCACTAGGTGGGTGGGTGGGGATCTGGAGCAGTACATTGACAAGTTAAGAAAGATCAAAAGTTGCCAACCAACTGACAGAAGCCAAAAAGGGGGCTAAGAAGGGTCCTTCTTGTACGAGTTTCACAGGCAGCGTATCAGACCCCTGGCCTTAGGATTCTGAAACAGTGATTCTCTTCTGTTGTTCTAAGCCAGTGGCTGGTCCTTTGTTGCAGCCCCCTTGAGATGCAAACACACCCAGTGTATCACTCTTGAATAAATACACGGTGCTGCTTCTATTCCTGATGACCTGTGGCATCTTCTCACTGGCAGACTTCAGATCCAGCCAGGAACATGAGAAGGTGCTCTTTTGGTTCTATGTATGAGTACCGGGGGCAGATAAGGCCCGATCTGATGCTGTTCAGTGCAATGCCCGTTTGTGCCCTGGGCTCCAGGGAGGTGGAGAATTTGGAGGAAACTGACATAGGAAGCAAGGGTCACGTCGACTCCGAAAGCTCCAGTTGGCTCGTGCACAGCACGGCTTCCTAGACGCCATTAGAAGAAGGCCGGAGGGAATGCCCAGTCCAGAGGCCCCGACCACAAGAAGCAGAAGTCACCACCAGCTGGTCATGGTGGCGCACGCCTTTAATCCCAGCACTCGAGAGGCAGAGGCAGGTGGATCTCTGTGAGTTCGAGGCCAGCCTGGTCTACAGATCGAGTTCCAGGACAGAGAGGGCTACACAGAGAAACCCTGTCTTGAAATTGAAAAAGAAAAGAAAAAGAAAAGTTTATGAGAAACAAGGCATTTCAAGTAACAGTGAAAAGTCTTTTCGACAGTGTTAGGGCCGTAACTATATAAGAAGTTGGAAAAGTGAAAATAAAAGTGTTTGTGCAAAGCCACTTGGACTCTGAAACCCTGAACTAGAGGCACTGCCCAGAAGGACAAGGTAGCTTGAGTGTTTAGGGAGAGCCTAAGTGAGGGGTGTGGGTGAGCCTGGGGCTACAGACACAGTCTGTGGGTGTCAATAAGGGGAGCTGGACCAGGGATTCAGAGAAAAGAGAACCCTTTCTCAGTGGAGAAGTGGAGGACTGGACCCATGGAGAACTGGGGGATGATAACATCTGCTCGGGAGGACTCTGCCTCCTTGTCACCTGCCCTCAGGCACGGAGCTCCAGCAGGGTCTGGGGCCTCAGTGATCCGCAGCTGGGAGCTGACCAGTCCAACCACACAATGACAGACAGGGCTTGGCTCCAGACAACCTGAGGGAAGCTGTCTCCATCCTCCCACTGAGGCAAAGGAGTCATAGAGGCCTGGAAGACACTGGGAAGGGAGCCTGGAAAGAGTAGGAGCCATTTGAAATTAGATAAAGAGACTCCTTCCCCTCCTTCTGTGAAAGCTGGGGTTTTGGCAGAGGCAGGCTCTCCACAACCTAATCTCTTCAGTAATGTTCCCCTGGCGCCACAGGGGCTAGAAGGGAGCAGTAGATGGACCCATCCTCCTTGCCCAAGGCAGGTGCCTTGAGGGCTGACCTGGGGTGTTCCATCTTGGATGGGTTCCAGAGATGGTCTCAGAGGCAAGTAGTCTCTGGAATGTCCAGGACCACAGACAGCTGGGATTCAGCAGCCAACTGGGGACCAGCTGCTCAGCTTGTCCCCTTCCAGGCAAGCCTGTGCAGATCCACAAGGTTGACAAAGAAGTCTCTGTCTGGGGTAAGGGGATGGACTTTGGGCCATGGAGAAACTGGAGGGCGGACAAAATATCCCCTGTGCTCCCACCCTGACCTGCAGGAAGGCCTGGCCTTCTAATCGGGCAGCACCTCCCAGCTCCTCAGAGGCCAGTATTTCGGGCAAAGGGGAAACCTTCCAGAAGAGATAAGGGACTGAGGGAGTGAGAAGAGCTCCCAAGAACCACTTTGGAGTGGAGCTGTTCCTGATTACGCAATGCCCAGAGAGTAGTAAAGTGTATGGGCTCTTCCATTAAAACACTGCCCACACAGCTGGCACTCAGCTAAGCCCTTGCTTTCTCTTTAAAGAAGGGGAACACAGTGGTCAAGAGCTCAAGCTATAACCAGAAAAAACTGCCTACAACCCCAGCTACAGCCTCCATAGCAGGGGGTGTGGCCTTGGGCAGCTTTCTCAACCTCTCTGTACTAAGGCTTCCTCATCTCAAGTGACTGACCCCAAACCTTACAGTATGAATCACCCTGTCCCTGAGGCCATAGTCACTGCCTAAACTTGCAGTCAGGACGCAGGAGGATAAAAGATGGGGGACATTTTTCAAGTCAGGCAGCACAGCCTTGCCTAGAGAGCCCAGGATCTCAGCCTGGGCTGAGACGCCTGTTTGCACCTCACGGATGAAAAGCAGTCTCTGTGAATAGAAGTGGAATCAACCGAGGGTCTGAGGACTCCTGGTCCAGTGCTCCTCCCTCAACAGCGGCCTCAGGGAGACTCTACTTTGGCTATGGGCATCCAGTCTCTTGCCTAGATGGAGGGGGAAGTGACAGGCACGTTCAGGGTGGTATGGCTATAGACATTTGAGAATCTCTCTAGGCTGAGGACACACACAGACACAGAAAGCAGGTGCGTGGCTTCCAGGGCTGGCTAAGAACAGGGGGGCTGGGAGGGGGAGAGAATAGTTTTAGGACTTCATTTTAACTTTGTGGAATCAGATAGTAGTGGGGTGCTGGGATGTACACATTATGAATGGAAGTGCCACTGAATTGCTCATTTGAATAGTACATTTCATGTTATATAAATTTACCATGTATTTTTGCTCTCTCTCTGTGTGTGTGTGTGTGTGTGTGAGAGAGAGAGAGAGAGAGAGAGAGAGAGAGAGAGAGAGAGAGAGAGGAGAGAGACCACGTGTGTGCAGGTACCCACAGGAGCCAGAAGAGGGTGTCTGCTCACTCTCCTGGAGCTGAAGTACAGACAGCTCTTACCCGCTCAACATGGGAGCTGGGATCTGAGTTTGGTCCTCTGGAAGAGCACAAGCCCCTCTAAGCACTGAGCCGTCTCTCTGGCTCCCCCATCTTTGCTTTTTTGGGACAAGGTTTTTACACTCAGATGGATGACCTTGACCTTGTAACTCTTACAAGTATCAGCCACTATACAGGTTTATGTGCTGCTGAGGATCTAACCCAGGGCTTCATGCACACTAAGTAAGCCTTCTACCAACTGAACTACATCCCCAGCTTTTCCCTTGTATTTAACAAAAGATAATGGTACCTAGAAGTCCAAAGATTAGAGAAAGGAGTAGGGATAGCAAGTGCACACAGGAGCTGAGGTCTGAGGATGCTACAGAAATGAGTTTGAGGTTGTGAGGAGGCGGGAGGGGATATTTCTCCATGGTAGGGGAGGATGCTGGATGTTGCAGTAGAGGAAGCAAGTTCCATCCTCTGGACCAGGCTAATAGGCTGTAAGGAGAACCCCAGGTGTCTGCTTCCCCTCCCTGACTGGAAGCTCCTGGTGGGTGGGGGCAGGGACCTCACCCCTTTCTGTTTCATTTCCAGAGCAACATCACAGGGTTCTCTTAAAAAAAAAAAAAAAAAAAACCAACCCTGGCACCAATGGAATGAGATCGAACACGTTAAGCAGCAGCAGATTGGCCACTGCCCACACCAGAGAAGTCAGCCTGGCACTCACCACCTCCAGGCTCTGGGGAGACCTCCCAAGACCAGAGGGCCTGCCCAGAACCCTTCGTAGCTCAGCAGACCCAGAGGGCAGCGCCCCCTAGTTTGGGGTGGGGGAAGGGACTGAGGGAGCACCATGGGCTCCTTTGTCAGACCCAGGAAGGAGAGAGGGGGCAGCTACAGGAAGTAGGGGGTGGGAAGCTCCCTCCGGAATCTATCCCCCCCCACCTCCTCCCCTCCTCACTTGCACAGATCTTGCACATGCTCAGTGTGCCCATGAATTGGGTTGGCTGGGGGAGGGCACTGGCTGGCACCCCCACTTAAAGGGCCAGTGCCAAGCTTGCTGTTCTCAAGAGGGACAACAGAACCAGGGGTTCTCCCATCTGAGTTCCTTCCTTACGTCCACGATGCTTCCTGTGGACCCACCCCATTACCTCTGCCCATTTTACTACCTTTCAGAATTGATTCCACTGCAGAAAGGATCTGCTATGGGGTACTGGAATTGCCACCTGGGATCAGAGAGTCCCTGATAGAGGAGAGAGAGATCCAGCCAGGCAGGCAAGCAGGCATGGTGGGATGCTTCCACAGTCAGTCCCATGAAGGAACTGCTTTGCAGGCCTCTCCTGGCCCAGTAATCAAGAGGTCAGGGGGAAGCAGGCCACTGAGCTTTCTTCTGAAAGCCAGCTGTCCCCGCTGTGGCCGTGAGGAAGTGGCCGCTGTTGCACACTGGGATAGAGAGTCCAGACCTCCAGACCTGGCTGCCAAGGAGAACAGCAGAAGAGAAAGTGGGGGCCCATGAAGGGGACTCACACCTGGCCTCCATCTTTCCCCAGTACTGAGTTCTCAAGATGGCTTCCTCTTCTAATACTGCTGACCCTGAGACTGGGGGACCAGCTGGAGGCCAGAGCTGATGCGACTTTCCTCAAGCCTGACCCTTTCCCAGATCACACCCTGTGCTGTGTTTTCTTCTTGCTCCACCCTGTCCATTGTCATCCCCCCCCAACACACATACACACACACACACACACACACACACACACACACACACACACACACACACTCTGCTAGCCTTGGGGAAATTAATTCACCTCTGTGCTATCCTGGCCAAGAGCCTTCCAGCCATTTTGTGTGTATGTGAGGGGGTGGGGGTGGCTGGCAGCTTTCCTGCCTTCCTCACACAGCTCTTCAGCTTAGACCAAGAGGGGCCAGCCTCTTCACCTGCCCTTTGCCCAGCAACTTGCAATCATGCCACACATGGACCACCCCACACCCTGCTCCACAAACCTCCCACACACA
>CABHPQ010130211.1:0-44780 GCA_902168405.1 Peromyscus aztecus | reverse complement strand
AGATATACAGCTTTAACCCCCACCAGTGTAAGTCTGCCTGGATCATTGTGTTCTCCGGTAGAGTGTGTGGAAGTTCGGTGAAACCATAGGGCCATCCTCTTATGACACCCACTACCCTTGGATTTCTTCCTGAGACCTCCCAGTCTGTGATGAATGGGAAGGTTGTGTACTCTGACCTGGCTTCTGGGTATCAGAAGACCCACCTGAGATCTTTGGGGACTTTGATTGTTTGAAGGTATCTCATGTGTTTGGATACCTGGTTCTCAGCTGGTTGTAATTTGGGAGAGAGTATGAACTCTCTGGATCTGTTTCTCTGGAAGGACTTTAGATAGGAATCAGAGGGCAGTCATGCTTCAGGACAGCGGCCCGGCTGTGCGGCCCCTTTCATCAGTGAACACAGCTCACAGGAGTTACTGAAGCAAAGTTGGGCACCAGAGAACACTTTATGGCTTTCAAAGGTGTAGTAGTGATGGTCCTGAGGGGCTGCTGGTATGTCAAAGGGACCTTGTCAGACTCTGGCTTTTGCTGTGGTATCCTGCAAGGGAGGGGCTAGGAAGGTGATGCGGGACTTCACATACATGGAGAACATGGAGACTTGCAGGGTTCTTAGACCAGATCTGTAGTCTCTGGATACAGAATTACTCTGGTGAGGGGGAGGAACAATCCGTCTACACTGTACTTTTCATGGTTGGGTATCTGTAGCAACTGGGGAAAGCAACCTCATCCTTAGGCTGGTGAGTGGCTCTCCAAATTGTGATGCCCCAAATTGCTGGATGCTAAAGTTGGTGTTCTAGTTTGTAGTGGTGCTGGGAGGATATATTGTGTTCGTCATCTTCCAGCTGTAGAAACTGTGGTCAGACTGGCTGAGTCAGAGAGAGAGATGCAGTGGATAGACATAACTGTGATAGGCAGAGTATGTGTGAATGCAGCTGGTTCACACCCTGCAGCAGCCAGCCTGGGCAGCTGGTCTGCATGCTACAAGTCAGACCTGTGGGAAACCAGAACGCCATTTCTAGTAACAGTTCATGAATTCAAACAATAACCGCTATGACAATCCACCCTGAATGGCCAGGTTCACTAACTTTTTCCACTTCTGATTTAGGACCAGTCTGAGAAAGCCAAAAATGCTCACTGCTCTGACACATCATACAGGATTCCTTGCTTCTAGTTAGCTAACATGTTGCTTTCCCGGAGGTTCTGGTTAGATTGTCTGCTTTACACAAGCAAGGGTCTGCTAGGGAGAGGAAACCTGGATTGGGAAAATGTCTCCGTTAGACTGGCATGTCTGTGGGGGCATTTTCTTGATTGATGATTGATAAGGAAGGGCCCAGCTCACTCACTGTGTGCAATGCTACTCCTGGACAAGGTCCTGGGTTATGTAATAAAGCAGGCTGAGCAAGCCATGAGGAACAAGTTAGTAAGCAATATTCTTCCATGACTCTTTTAGTTCTTACATCCAGGTTCCTGCCTTGAGTGTTTACCCTAACGCCTCATCATAATGGTCCACAACCGAAGACCACTAACTGTGGTCAGACTGGTTGAGCAGGAGAGAGAGATGCGGTGGACAGACACAATGGTGACAGGCTGTCAAAAGGTAGTTAGGTACCACCGTCTGTCTTTGTGAATGGACTTATGTTAGCAGTAGAGTCCCTGACTGTGGAAGGGGTTGGTTAGAAAGTGAATTTGCTCTCTAACTCTTTTGTCATAAGATGACAGGGCAAGAGGACAGGCCCTTGCCAGTTGGCTTCTCACTGTGGGATATACCACCTTCCAGGACCACCGGAACTAAGTTTGTATGCATTGTAATTCATCCAGTTTCACATAACCTGTTATAGCAATACAAACGAAGGCACCATCCCTACCAAGGTTTGTTGTATGCATGGTGTATGTATGTGTGTGTGTGTGTGTGTGTGTGTGTGTGTGTGTGTGTGCTGTTGCATGTGCCCATGTGTGTACATGTAGAGGTGACAGTTTGCATCAGGTGTCTTTCTCTCTCTCACTCTTCACCCTCTTTCCCACGACAGGGTCTACAGTGAACCTAGAGCTCTTCATTTTGGCTGGAATGGCCAACAGTCCTCTGGGTCCCACCTGTCTCCGCCTTCTGTGTTCTCAGTCCCCAGCCCTAATGCTACAGACACGCACTGTCATTAACAGCTTTTTACACGGGTTCTGGGATTCACACGCACACCCACTGAGCCATCTGCCCATCTCCACCCCCTTTCAGAATGAAAGAGTAAAGGGAAGTTCAAACCACATTGCTTCACCTGCTCAGATTTGAAAACATTACTTCTTGCTCATTCCCCCACCTTCTAAAGTGTATGTGCTTTGCTCATCAAAAGAGACATTCCTGACAGTGGTATCTGCCAGGAAGGGCTGATGGGGCCAGGGCAGCCCAGCATGGCATCAGGTCCTCCCTGCTGGCGTTGTATGCATTACAGATCTGTTTTGAGAAACCACCCAAAGATACCATCCTATGGAAAGGAAAATCAATAAGTAATTTCTTTCTTGCATGTAGCTCCATGGGTGAGGATGGCACATACCCCACTCGTGGCTGTGAGGGAGTGAGCCTTGAGTAAAAGACAGCACACCGCAGGCTCTAAATGGAAATAAAGAAGAATGGGAATGCCACGGAAGGGTTGAGCAGACAGCGTGGGTGCACAGAGAGGCATTTTTCATAGGCATTTAATTTTACCTCGCCCCGGCACTTTTGTATGAGAGCTTCTTGCTGTTGGAACTATCCTTCTATTTATACTCTGACAGCATGGAGTATTTTTCAGGATAAAGTGTGAGTCTTTAGTCTCTTGAATGCCAGCCTTTCCCACAGCGTCCCCATCTCTCCCAGTTTGGAGAGTACTCTACAGAAATTGTAAGTGAGTGATGAAATGTGAGTGGAAAGGGGAGGGGAGGCCTCCTGCCATTCTGGAGTGGAGCACACCATGCTGTAATCCATCCTGTTCTGCTTCCAGCATCTCCTCTTGCAGGGAGCTGACTCAGAGAGGAAGCTGAAGCAGCAGCAGGTTCTGGTGGAGGCTTCTTCGTTCTTCCCAGGGACACATGCTTCTCTTTCCTTTGCTTTTTGAAGTGTGTTTTATGGACAAAGCTCTTGAGTCTGCTCTTTCAGGGAGTGGAAACCGCTAAACCATTTCTGATACTTTGGCTGAGGTGCCATTCTGCATAAACAAACTTGGGTGCCCTGGACATTTCTGACACTAACAAACATCCTTCCTCTAGGAAAATCAGGACACTCCTTTTTTCTCACTGGCCTTTCTCTGAAGGTGACAGAATGCAGCTCCAGGGTGTCTTCAGATCTATGAGGAAGGAACAGGGATCTTCTAGATACAACCCTTGATCCATTAATAGAATTAACGATCCTGTTATGGCATCTAACACATTTTATTTCCTCTGTGTGCTGAGCATAAAATTATCAGGTAAATAATGTCACATCTGTGCAAACAATTTACAAGTTCTCCAAATTCAAACTCGAGCAGTCACAACTCTCCCTCTGTTAACCCCTGTCTTCCCTGAAGGTTTCTCTCACCGCCCATGGAACCTGCACATTGATTCATCACTGAGGCTTGTCCCTGTGTGAGCTCAAGAACTGGGAGAAAGTGCCCAATAGCCTCACTCAGAATTAAGATTCCACAAGCCTGGGTTTGTATGGATTTCTTTAGAATCCCCAGGTGCTCTCATAGCGCTCTTAAAGGCAATTTAATTTTTCCTTTTCACATTCGCCAAGTTTGTTTTTATGTCTTAGTATCTGTGAACTGGAGGTCTCTGTGGTCTCCTAGTTTCCAGATTATTCTCAGTGGAACTCTACAAGGTAACTGCGTATGCACAGTCTGATACAGCTAGGAGGGAAGTGATCATTGCAGAAATGTGACTACCCTAACCCCCAAGCAACCTCTTAATACACATTTAGGTTCAAGTCCCAGAATGCTGCATGGAGTGGCATTTCTTCTTGGAGAACGCTGTTTTTGGTGTTGGTATTTGCTTACACATGTAAATTCACCCCATCCCCCTACCTACCCCTCTTTGCTGGGAACTTGTGTGAATAAGCAATAAAAATCCTCAGCAGTATTCTAAAGAAGAGGAGGGTACATTCCAGCTCTTTTAGATTGGGCCAGCACATGCTTCACATCATCTCATTAAATGGAGGCCTTGCCACTCAGGAATGCAGTTTCGTTAGCGGGGCAGCTATTTCCAACGTGCCTTTTGTCCTGCATTCAAATCGCTGCAAAGAAGTGTGTCATTTATGCTCTGCACAGGGGCCCCACTGGTTTTGCTGCAACAGTGCTTCATTGCACACTGGTATTCAGCACCAGGCTAATTGCAAATCAAGTCTGAGCATCTCAAGGATGTGGGTGCTGGAAAATATTTTCTCCTGTCACTTGGGTTCTGGCAGAATAACAAGATAACAATTTTCTGGTTCTCTCCTCCACCTGCATTATTAAAGAGGCTGTCATTAGGAGAGGCTTTTTAGAGTGCAGACAGTGTGTGTGTGTGTGTGTGTGTGTGTGTGTTTGTGTTTGTGTCACACAGAGAAAGACAGAGACACAGACACAGAGAAGAACAGAGACTACAGAGAGAAACAGACACAGAAAGACAGATAGACAGAGAAAGACACACACACACACACACACACACACACACACACACACACACGAAGAGAAGGAGGGGGGAGATGGATGGAGGGCTGGGTGAAGAGAAGACATGAAGGGTAGAGCAGGCTCAGACACAAAGACTGGCCGCTTCATGAAGTTGCTCGGAGTTAGGCATAAGACTTAGGCCAGATATCTAGTTCCAATAATAATTAGAATTTGCATGTGTACTTTCCGATTTAGCCTTCAACATGGCTTACAAGTCATGGAAATAACCACACTGCTCTGTGACGGCTCAGAGCTAGCCGTTTCCACGTGGTTATGGGGTCATTTTGACGGTGTGCTTCATGATCAACATATATTTTGTCCATGGCTCTTTGGACTTGCTCAGACAGCCAGTTTCTTCTCTATTCAGTGGTGACTTGAGACAAGTGCTCTTCTTGGGTCCTTCTCAAATGCTTAGTGAGACCTCACAGGAGTGAAGAGGAGTGAGTGATTCCTGCTCCCGGTATTTATTGTCTATATGGGTACTGTAGGGACAAAATCCAAAGTCCAGGTAATATGGAGATCTACCATCAGAAATGACTGTCCTCTATAATAAAAACAGGGGCCTTGGAATTATCTCCATTATTTATGTATCCTGGGTTACTGGCACAGATACAGCCAACCATGCATGAAGTGATTTCAGAGAGCTTTGCCACTGATTGCATTTATTTTTTATGACAGTTTGTCAGGAAAATGAAAAACTCTAGTGTGGTGTCATTTTCTGTCACCTTTGAATCATTTACAAATACGCCCTTGCAAGGAGTCTTGGGAACTGCATGAAAAACGACACCTGTACGCTTTCCCCCGCCACCCGCTGGCCCTCTGCAGCTGTTCCTGGGTTGGTGTTTATGGAGAGGGTCTGTCTGCGGCCTCATGACAGGGCAGATGGACTTGAAAGTCCAGTGCCCACATTAGTGCCTCACCTGTGGCAAGGGCACAGAGACATGTGTGCCGTCGTTTTCGTCACCACTCAGAAGTCGTTTGTTCAGTTCATCCATCTGCCCATTTGCTCCATGATGAGTCAAGGTCACTGTTTTCTGAGAACCTACAAAAAACAGGGTGTGATGTTCCACGTCCTCTAGTACAGCCGTTTGTAAGCAAAACAGAAGAATGTGCAGGTGTAGGCTTGCCATTTGTTAGCTCAATACTTTATCCAAACACTGTGAATTAAGCACCTACTATGTGCCACGCTGTTTTAGGCACTCAGAGTAGAGCAGTAAACAGTAAAGTCCGGTTCTACTTTTTCTCAGATCGTTAACCTGAGAGGACTCAGAAAAGATACGAAGGTGTGGGCGGGGTTCGAGTCGTGACACACAGTGCAGACACCGAGAAGAAGGCCAATGGAGGCTTCTGAGCTGGGCTTGAGGGCCTTTCACTGCCCTGAAAGCCTTGGCCTTCCAGTAGAAGGCCTCTAGATAAGCTCAACAGAGAATACATATGCTGCGGGCAGGGTCTAGAGCAGGATCTCACCAAGGCCAGAGGGTGAGCAGGGAGAGGTCCAGGCCCTGGAGAGGCATGGTGTGGCTTTTGGGTAAGCAGTGCTTCTGAAGTTATAGCTGGTGCTTCTTTGCCAGCTAACGAGCAAATGTGGAGAACTGGCCTCAGTTTCCCATTTGAGTCCCACGTACTTTGTCCTGCTTGTGTAAAAGCTGGTAGTATCCCTGAATGAAACTTTGAAATAGTTTTTTTTTTAAATATATAAAAGAAGATCAAAGCATACTGTACCCTGTCACAGAGGTGTGGGTCTCCAGGCTCCATTGTGTATTGAAGTGGCTGCTGACCCGGAAGACAGAAACTTTACTGGCTTATTTTCCTCTGTAAACTGGGAAGTTTGGGGGTTTGGCCTCAACAGCAGTGTGTACTTTTCCATGTGAGCCCAAGACCATCTTCTTGTGTGAATCCATGTGTGTCTCTCCATGTGAATGTGAAAAAAAGCCTTGTACAATTTCCTATGTGAGTCCATGCTAATATATTCATGTGCATTCACACACATCTCTCCATTTGAGTCTGTGTGAGTCTTTTCACAGGCACCTGTATGCATCTGTGTGAGCACATACATGTAGCTCTGTTTGAAACATTGCACGTCTTTCCATGTGAATCCTATGGATGTCTTCCTATTTGAGCCCATGTGCCCCCTCTGTCTCTGAACCTGTGTGCCTCTCTCTGTGTGAGTCCACATAGATCTCTGTGAACCTCTGTGTTTCTGAGCAAGCTCATGTGCATTCTCTTGCAAACCCATGTTTGGTCTCTAGAGCACATACACTCCCCTCTTAGGACGTTGCCCATTCTTTTTGGGATGCTAATGCACTTTCTGAAGCTTATCTTAGAGGACTGTACTAATACACTGTTGGAAGACCAAGTCTTCCAGGGCATTGAAGGGTGTGCCCTGCCTTACTTCAGCAGTGATTTTCGTCAGGGTTTTCATCTAGGTAAAATATCCTAGAGTCTGGAGGTCAGGGATTGACTATCAGTTTTGTCAGGGGACATTCCATGGACCCTCTGTAGTATGCGGTATCCACATAGTTCTCATGACATTTTGGAATGTGGGAATCTGTGCCTCCTCTGCCCAACTAAGCAAGGTCACACAGAGCACTGAATGACAGGCAAAAGTGCCCACTGGGAAGCATGAACCTCCTACTGCCACCTTGATACCCACCATGCCCAGCATGTAGCACTCACTAAATACGACTGCTAAGAGTTGCCCAGAGCTTGCTGAATCCCACTAGCCTTTGATTTGTCCTCACTGGACAATGGTCAGGTCATCTGAGGTAGCCAAGGGCCAGCTATGAACCCAAACTGGCTACTGATTGTAGACATATTTAAGCCAAATTTACCATTTACAGAAAGTATGCTAGACCAATTCACAAGAACACATACTCTAAGTCTAGTAAAGCCTCAGCTTTGTCTCCTAGGTGATTTCCACATGCTTTCCAGAGAAGGAAGGCTCAATGACATGTATGTGACAGTTTTTCATTGATAGAACACTGCCATCACATATGGCTTTAGGCACTTAAAGTCTCCAAGTCAGTTACCATCAATAGGACCAAATAAACATTCCTGCATCCCTTTGGGTGGGGCCACCATCTCCAAATGCAATCTTCAAATATGAAAAATCTTCTACAGTTATAAAGGAGAAAGATTAGAAATCTGTCTCCTTTCAGAGATGCACAAATACTAACATTTAATGTCTCAAAGGGAATCACTTTCTTTCGACAACTTTGTTTTTAAAAGATAGATCAATCTAAGTTATGGGGTCTGCTTTCCCCTCACCCATTCATACTCCCTGGCAATTCCCTACAGCTATTTCTCTATGACTGAAATGTGTTATGATTGGAAATGTTGCCTATGGCCTTTGTAGGAGGGAGGCTCCAGTTGCCAGAGAGAGTTGGAAGATGGGAGGTTGTGGATAGGCGAGTGAAGGAGAGTACAGAGAAGCAGAAATGGTGCTTGTGGGGAGGGTGAGATGGGTAGGGCTAATTAGCATGTATACAGGCCCAGGAACTTGGCGTTTGTATTGTCTATCCATTATTTCCCAGAGACCCCGTCTTCCTGCATCTGGATCTGAACACCCACAGGGTTCAGGAGGAGAAATTCATGGTTTTCCCCAGGTAGAAGCTTGGCCTTTGAGGAGTCCAGGAGAGTGTGCAAACAGCCACACTGGCTCTGTCAGGTGAAGGGAGCCTGGGCATGCCCCATGTGACTTTTCTTCATAAGTCCTGACTCTTAGCCCTGTCTGGCCCCAGACATGATTGCTGTGCAGGAGGTCTGAGTGTGTCCTGGGAGGCAGTGCATAGTGGTGCTGCGTTGGAGCTCAGCTCTTACTCTTCCATCCCAAGGGAACTGCCATCTAATCATGCATAAATGAACCATGAATGTGGCATCCTGTGTCCTGCCTCATTGCTGCACACCCTGGGCACCTACTCTACCATGTTTGTGGATTATAAATGTGTGCCCTTCTTTCTTAATTTGGTGGTTGTGTACTATTTTCAGTTTTTTATTTAAATGTATCCTTCCTTCTTGCTTTTCTTCTCTTTCTTACCTCTAGTTCATATCCACAACAGACCTGTCTTCAGCAGGGTGAGAGGTTCTGTCATGGGCTGAATGATGGCTCCCTCAAAGATGCCAATGCACCCACCCTCAGAGGCTAGGGATATGTTACCTTCCATAGGCAATAGGGACTTTGCTGCTGTGATTAAGAATTTGGGCGGCATGGGTCACAGCTCAGTGGATAGGCATGAGCCCTGGAGTTCCAATCTGTAGCACCCAGCATGTAGCAATGCTGGGCAAGATGCTGGTGCCTGAAATCCCAGCACTTGGGAAGCAGGGATGGGATTCCTCCAGGCAAGCTGGCTAGCCAGACTAGCTGAATCTGTGAGTTCTCCACTTGAGTGAGAGACCCTGCCTTGACATAGAAGGTGGAACATGATCAAGGAAGACACCTTGTCAAGCTCTGGCTTGTACAGATGCACTGGTACGTATGGACATACATATACATGCATGTATACCATACACACAAGCATATATGCATGCAAAACATTAAAAACAAAACAAAACAACTGTGGGCAGATATCGCCCTGAATTGTGAAGGGGAATATGACACACTCCCAGGCATTCTTTTACGAGAGACAAAGGACATTTGGAGCCGGAGGAGGTCTTGTGATGACAGACCCAGCGGATGTGGGCTGTGATGTGATCGCTGGCTCTGAGGAGAGAGAGGAATGTGGGCCAAGGAATGTGGGCTGCTTTTGGAAGCTGAAAAGGGCAAGAAACAGATCCTTCCTAGAGCCCCTGGGAGGAAGGAGGCTGGCTCTGCTGTCAGATTGATTTCAGCCCAGTGGGGTGCATTGTTTTCTGACTTCTGACACTCAGAATGATAGGAAAACAAATTGGTGTTGTTTTAAGCCTTTGTCATCGTGGCAATCTGTTGCAGCTGCTGTGGGAATTATATAGGAATATACGGGGAATTGAAGATCCGTTCACAGGGAAGTAGTTTTCCCACATTCACGAGAGAAGGGGAAGGCAGAGCTGGACTAGAGGAATCAGGAATCTGCACCTCGGCCCCAAAGTCTGAGATGCAGGGACAGAACTGTTTCTCATGGTACCTACAATTTAACAGATCTGAACTGGATGCGGGGTCTTCTTCCCTGGCTCAGTAGTGATATTCCCTGTGTGGTGCCTGGAGCTTCACCCTTCCCATGTGCCTGACTCACCACATAGGCAGCTGTGAAAGTCTAGCCCTTGCCTTCTTCTCTGAGTTCATCTGCTGTTGTTCCATCTCTCACCAGAACCAAACTGGTTTCTATTTTAGAGCCATTGCTGTCTGCTTCGTGGGAAGCTGTTCTCCTAGCTGATTCCTGGTTGCTTTTAATGTCCCAACTCTAAAGAGACCTTCCCGTTCCTGTCCCTGTGGGACATCATTCTGGGTCACTTTCTCTTGTTTTATTTCCTTGTAGTTTTTGACCCTACTCTAAATGGTCTTACCTGCTGGATTTGTGCTTTTTATTGTCTTTTCCCGAGAGTTGGTAAAGTCAGGATTTCTGGGTTCATTGCTGAGGCCCCCAAGCCACGGCAGTGTCTGCTGGAGGCCATTGCTTTGCAGCCCGAGAATGTCTGCAGTATTTGTGAGAGTCTCACCCTCAGCCCCGACATCTCTTCTCTCTTCACTGACAGCTGGAGGTACTTCACAAAGCAGCGCACTTTGAATAGCATCTGGTTCATATCAGCTGGAGGAATCATTTCTCTGCAGCCAGCCAATGGGGAGAAAGCAAATGTCTTCCTCAGTAGAGACGCCATAGAAGAACCACGTGACTCCTACTGTATTATGAGACAGTCAAGGAAGGCAAAGTGATGGGAGTAACTTATGAGTTAAATAAGCAAATTACCATCTTATAATCAACATCTGTGCATTTAATGAACAATGCTTTTTTTTGTGCATTGAACTTTTAAGTTTGAAACATGTGGTTCAGGAACAAATTATTTGTTCCCTTTGGCAAATATAGCAGGAGACAGGCCTTTCACAGGCTTGAATACAAGACATTCCCTTTCACCTTAACACTCCCTCTTCTTCACTGTGCCCAGAAGAAGAAGAAGGTGACTTTTCCCTGCCCACTAACTAGTGCTGTTTGTCACTACCACAACCGTTACTGTTGATGTAAAAGGGTGGCACCATCCTTCCTGGTTTCCAGGAGCCTGGCCTTACAAGGTCCTGTAAGTTGAGTTCTGTTCCTTAATTATGTTATTTTCAACTTTTCATTTTGGAATGATTGTAGATTCATAATAAGTTTATGTAGATATGTATCTATATGCAAAATTAAAAATATATATACAAGAGTTCCTGTGTACTTTCTGGCTAGTTCTCCTCATGGTGATATTCCATGTGTGTTTCTAGTATACCATCAAAAGCAGCAAATGGACATTGGTTTTTTTTTTCATCTTAATCAAGGCCAAATCAATCTCTAAAGTTTATGTCTCTCTCTCTTCTGTGTCCATGCCTACTCTGAAGAAGAAGCATGTGATGCTTTGGCCTCAGTGGGTATTTACTGTTAAGTGGTTCATGAGGCATCTGTCTCATGCTGCCTCTCCTCATCATTTTCTTCTCTCATCCTGTGAGTAAACCCCTGTCCCTAGCCATACTAGGGTTGAATGGAGGTCCTCGCACTTGCCACACAGGCTATACCAACTGAGCTGTATCTCTAGCCCCTGTGAGTAAATCTTTGGTGAAATGCTAAGACATCAGTGTTTGGGAGATTAGAGTCATTACTTTGATATTTTCCCCAACTGCTGCTTACAATAGCAGCTAATAAGTCAGCTTGTGCTATTTTATAACAAAAAGCCTTGAAATTTCATCTTAGCCAGATGAAAATCTTAATATGACAGCATTTTATTAATAAAGATATTGAAGCAGGATGGCATTTCTCCTAACCAGAGTTGTGTTGTTGTTTGCTAGAAGGTTTTAGGAATTTAGAGCTATTCTCCTTCTCTCATCAGGACACTTGCACCCTCTGCCAGGGGGACTTAGGTTGGCGAATTTCCAGGTAGCAACTTTGTTATGCTCTAGCGCCATTCAACAGATAGTTTTTTGTGACAGCTCCACTGGAAGTTGGCAGAGTTAGGGGGAACAACTCTGGCCAAAAGGACCTCATAGGACTGGTGTCAGGCTCCATGAATTTCTTACCAAAGTTTTCCTGGCTTAAGGCAAGACCAGTTACATTCAAATTGGCATCTGATAGCTTCGGTCACCTCCTTGAATATTTAATAGGAATGACTCTCCCTTTTTTGTATGTTTTCATCTCTATGGCCACATTGCTTTCCTTTGAGGAGTAGGTAGATAAACTATTTATCCAAGATTCCATCTTTCAGGAGAAAGAGAACCTCTCAGACTGAAGGGTGCTGTGAGGTCCCTCTGGCCCAGAGGTCTCTTGGATGTGGAAAGCTACTAAGTAGCTTGCTCATCTCAAGTGCTGCACTTGTCAATGGAGGGAGGTGTAGGCTGAGTGTGGTATCTTCCTGGAGGGTTGGATCCAGAGAGGGGCATCTTTGCAGGGATGGGACATACACAGTCCATTTCAGTCCTTCTGAGGCCATTGTTCTTAAGAATCAGGGGCAGGGGACTGGGAGAGAACAGTCCCCTAAGCCCAGGCTTCACCTGCCGAGGGACAGGAGGAAATTCTAGATGCCCAGTGTTGGGCAAGGCTACTTTTATTACTAGAATTCCTCACTGTGGTTGCCACACTGGGGTGGACTTTGTGGGAAGCTCCTGGTCTGGAAAGTCAAGAGAGGAGCCTGGGGAGGTCATCCCCACTTCCTCCTTAGCAGCCTCAATGCTACGAGCGGTGCTGTGCATTTTGTGCTGTCGGCTTTAATGGCATCATCCTATCGCTGGTCTCTTCTGCCTCCTTTCTGATCGGGCTTTATCTCACGCCTCAGAAAACCACAAAACTCCAGAATGCACAAGTGGGGCTGTCAACACCTGGGATCAAAAAAATTGCCTTCTAGAAGGTTTGACGCTGCTCAAGTGAGCTGGTCTTCTGTAATCATGACTCTTATCTCCTTTTTCCAATCCCACTAGAAGCCACTCATCAATTATACATAGAAAATGTAAAGGTTGGGTTTCCTGCCTTGCATATATCATGGAGATGTATAGCCAATGCAGTGAAATTGGTTGCTAAACTTGAATTTGCTTTCAATCAAACTGACCTTTAAATTATCCTTCAAACTCTCCCCCGTCCTCCGTCCCCAAATAGCAATTGGTCCATAGAACAACTTTTACTAATGACATATTGAATTAGATTAACTTTATTTCAGCCCCAGCTGGAAAGGTTGGAAAGTAGCTTTTATTGCATGCTCTAGGTGAAATCTAATGCAATGTATTATATTAATATGCTATTTGATTCTCCAGCTGAGATAAGGAAACAGAATTATGTTGGAGAATGGAAATCACAATGCAGTCTCAGCTGGAAAAAGTCATCAAAACTAAAGGATAGATTTCTAAAACCCAAAGCCAGGAAGAAGCAGCATGTTCAGAGGCCATGCCCCGTCTCCTGCATGGGCGGTGCTTCCTATGGTTTATTTCCAAGGAGCCCCACCACTTCCCATTCATCTGGTGATTATACTCATCTGTGATCTTCCTCCAGTCTCCAGATGTGCCTCGCCTCTATCCTGTGTGTTCCTGATCTTTCTGCAGGAGGTAGATTTGCAAGTGCAGCACTTTTGGAAAGCCCCTGACATGTCCATTGACCCAAAGCTGAATCCAGGAAAATTTTGCTACTACATAGAAAATTAGGCTACTACACAGCAACTCCAGCAATTGCTCAGTCTGTAGGGATGACAGTAGCATTCTCTCCCTCATTTTTCTACACATCCTCCCCAATCCCCTCTTCTAAGGGGCACAATAGTTTGAGAGAATATGCCTTTTAAAAGTATTTCTTCCCATGTGCAATTGAAAGAGTCCTAATATGTTCTTTCAGAGATACTCTTCACATCCTCACTGGAGCATCTTTCCAGTGCTTTCAAGAAACATCTTTGCCTACCTTCCATATGGAAATCTCTTTGTAAACTCTCTGTTCTTAGTTTCTCCATCTGAAGAGTGAGGAAGCCAAGAGTAAATGCTCAACAGACTTTTATTTATGTGTGTAAGTGCATGCGTGTGCACACATGCATATGTGTACGCAGATGTATGTGTGCATGCGTGTGGAGGCCAAAGCTTGGCAAGAGATGTCTTCCTCTATTTCTGTCTACTTTATAGACTGAGGCAGGATCTCACATTGAGACCAAAGCTCACCAGTTAAGATAGTCTAACTAGCCAGCTTGCTTGTGGAGACCCTGTCCCCTCCTTCTGAGTGATGGAATTACAGGCTGGCAGCTTCGCCTACTGGGCATTTACATAGACTATGCAGTCCTGAATTCTGGCCCACATGCTTGTATTTGCATACTTTATTTACTGAGCCATCTCCTCTGTCACATAAGAGTTGTTTTGAGGCTTAAACATGTAACTCATTTTACACTGCTGGATATGGAAGCAGCAATGAGTGTTAGCTGACAGCTGTAATCAGCTATGATGTCATTTTATGATAGCTGTGTTTACATTTAGAAGAGTAAGATAGACAGTGATCTTTTAAAGAATTGAATAAATGAATAAGGAGAACGTTTTCATTCCTTATGTATTTATTATGAATTGGATTGTATCGTGATTGTCAATTATTAAACATTTCATTTGTTGAATTTGTAACTCTCTGTATCTCAATACATTACCTCATTTGAAATAAAGCCATCACAGATGTAACTAGTTAGATGAAGCATAAGGTTTGCTCTAAGTCAATGTCTGATGTTCTTATAAAGAAGGGAAGTTTGGACATAGAAAAACAACCAATGTGAAATAAACATAAACAGTCATTGGGGTGCTTGTGTGAACATGGTAATAAGCTAAAGCTCCCTTAGAGAATCAGGAGCAACCAACCCATCCAACACCTTGAACTTGGACTTCTAGCCTCTGGAACTGTAAGATGGTAAACTTCTGTTGTCGATGGTGTGTGTTGTTTTTTTGTGGTAGTTCTAGGAAGCAAAAAAAAAAAAAATTATAGGAGGATGAGGTCAGAATGGAAAGAAACAAGAAAAAAATGAAATGAGAAAGTAAACATTTATTGTACATTTTAGGACCCATGCTCATGTCATTTGAAAAATTCCCATGAAGCAGGTATTTAAATTGCATTTTACAAAAGAAAATTCTGAAGCATAGGCTGTTCAGGAACCTCTCAGCATTACATCAAGTTACGGATGAAAGATCTGAAGCTAAGTCTACTAAACAGTTTGCCATGTCCAGGATATAATACATATGTTCTAGCTAACTTTGAAAGAGCCCAGGAAAGTTGTACTTATAATAAGGCCATCGTTGGTTCTTTTTCAATTAAAATACAATTGTATCATTTCCCCTCGCCCATTCCTTCCCTCTAGCCGTTTCCACGTACCACAGTCTCTATTCTCTCTCAAATTCATGGCCTTTTTTGAAGGAATGCTGAGAGCAGGAGAAACTGTTTCTGAAGGAAGAGTTCCCAGTTGGTTGTCCAGTGTTAAGTGGTCCGCCATTTTGGGCTTTTGTTGCAGCTTTGGGGACTCTAAGAAACCACAATGGTCACCTACAAGTGTGCTGCTGAGTTTTCCTTTTTTTCTTTACTGAGAATCTCAGTGAAAGATCTCATGAAGATCCTTTAAAAATGGTGCTCACTCATTCCCTGCATAGACTTGAGATCTCGTGAACTTCCTTTCAGAAATGGAGCACATCTGTTCCCGGTATAGAGCTGTGACAGTCCTCTGTCCTCTCACTATCTTCCATGGTCTCTCTGGTGACTGCAGTCTCTCTTGGACTGTGGGTGTTTGTGTCCTTGTGCAATTTAACCTCTCTTTGAGTGTGGATGGCACTTGTGACCTGCTTGTAATCCATGAACTACAATGAAGGGGCTGGATATCATTTCTAAGATGGAAACATCTTCCATATTGCTTCTATTCTCTCTCTTGCTTCCCAGTTTGCGTGCTTAAGTGATCAGCCATGTTAGAATGGTTCATGAGTCCAGGAACTGTGGGCAGCCTTACAGTCAACAGAGAGACCCCAGATAAAACAGAAGGTCGTCAACAGCTCCAGCAAGCCCACGAGTGGATCCTTTCCCAGTAAAACTTTCAGTTGAGACCCCGGCTCTGGCCATAAGCTTGATTTTAGTTCATGAGAGGACTTGGGCACAGAGAAGATGCTTTGCAGAGCCTGGAGTTTAAATCCACAGATGCTATGAGATAGCAAATTCGAGTTGTTTTTTAACACACTACTAAATTTGTGGTTCTTCATCACACTGAATTCACTTTTTAATTTTTTTTTGTTCTTGTATTTGACCCTATATGGCTTCTTAGATACTTATTGCTGAGTCTGACCTCTGTGACCCTGTAACATCAGTTACCCTTGTTTTTAAAAGATTATTATATCAACTTTTATTTTGTGTTTATTCTTTGAGAATGTCATACTTGCTTACATTATATTTTGATCATATTTATTTTCTTACTCCTCACAATTTCTACCAGATTCTTGCTCCCCCTCTCCCAATTTTATGTTATCTCTCCTTAAAAACAACAACAACGATATACATGCCTGGGTATGAGCATCCACGGAGCACAGTGAACTTAAAGAAAACTGATTCTTTCTCCCTTAGTATTTCTCACCTGTCAATAGCTCCTCAGCTGGGGTACATTTTATGTGCCCCTCTCTATCCACGCAGGAATGCTGATTGTCCTGATCTTTTATAGCTCCTGTTCAGGTGACCACAGCAGCTATGAATACAATGGTCCTGTCATGTCCGGGAGACACTGTTGCATGAATTCTCTGAATCCTTTGGCTCTTATAGTCTCTCCACATCTTCTTCCTCAAGCCTTGTTGGGGATGGGAATATGATACTGATGTTCCGTTTATGGCTGAGCACTCTACAGACACTTACTCTCTGCACTTTGATCAGTTGCAAGTCTTAGCATTATCCACCATCCACTGCACAGAGATGTTTCTTTGATGTGGGTCAAGAGTTGCATAAATCTATGGGTATGGAGATGTTTATTGAGAAAGAAGTTTGACACTAAGTTTAGCAAAATAATAGTAGTAGGTTCACCCCTAGGGCCAATGATTTTTCAGAGGAGTTGTTTTTTTTTTTTTTCAAGGCAATGTTAAGCAGAAAGTAAAAAGAGCTCCCATAATTCTATAATGCACCTAGGAATACACAGCCTGAAATATCTCACTTCAAAGCAGTCCATTTATTAAATTTCATGAACCCACATTGATATCCCACTGCCATCCACCGTCCAACAGTCACATCCTAGGGTTGTACTTTCCACCAGTCTTGAGAAATATACAATAGTGGGTACACACTGCTTAGCAGCATACCCAATAGTTTCATTGCCCTGAAAATCTTCTATTTCTACCTCTCAATCCTCCTCTTTCCACTGGCAGAGTTTCCTTTTCTAAATGCAATGTCAATGTCACTGTACAATGTGAAGCCATTTCAGATTGTTTTCTTTCATTTCACAGTAAACATGTAAGGTTCTTCCATTTATTTTATGGCTTTATAGCTTGCTGTCTTTAGTGCTAAATTGTATTTCATTGTCTGTATGTAACAGCTTACTTATCCATTCACTTAGTGAAGGCATCTTGATTGACTCCAAAATTGGGCAGTTATAGATAAAGCTGCTATCGATATCTGTGTGGAAACATTTTAAAACTCCTTTAGATAAATACCAAGGAGTGAAATTGGTGGATAACATAGCATGGGATATGCTTCGTTTTATACGAAGCTGCCAAGCCACTTACAGGGCTTGGTATTTTGTATCCTACCTCCAATTAGGGATCCTGTTACTCCACACACTCACCAGCAAATTCAGTATTCCTCGTTCTGGCTATTAGGATAGTGATGTAGCTGTGTCTTATTCTTTAGTGACACAGCATGGTGCATCTTTGTACACTTGTTTGTGACCTCTGTCTTTTCTTTGATGAGCTGTTTATTCAGATCTTTTACCCAGCTTTAGATTTAGCTGGTCATTTTCTGTCCTGGAGTTTTTACACTTTGGAGAACAGTCTTTTTTCAGATATATATCTTGCATCTACTTTCTTATGAACTGTGACTTGTCTACTCATTCAATACTGCTGCCAAGTATCCAAGAAATACTTGGCAGTATTGTTTGCAAAGAAGGTGTTTTTAATTTTAATAATTCTGTCTCCCATGGATTGTGACTATAGTGTTGTATTTAAAACATTACTACCATGTGCCTAAGATATGTTAGATTTTCTGTTATCTTTTAGGTATTTCATGTATATTAGTTCGATGATTCATTTTGGGCAAATCAAGTCAACAGTAAGAGTCATATCTTGATTTGTGGTATGTGTTCAAGGCCATTTGTTCTACTGTCGTCATTAAAATGGCTATTTTTGGAAGGTACTATTTAGGCTGCTGGGGGAAAAGATACTAGTGGTCTTTCCCAGTGCTGGATCCTATATATTGCAATACCAATCTGCCAAGCAAGATGTGCCCACTGGTGCAGTGCTGGCATGACTGGAAAGGGGTAACTGATGACTTTTTGATTGGATTTGAGGCCTGGTCTACAGGAGGGAGTTCATGTCTGCTACTGTAATTCTGCTTAAAAGTCCATGGCTGGGGAGAGCATAGGCTCTAGGGTAGAGTCTGCTATTGTTATTTTGTTAAATGATCATGCAGTCAAGCTGCCTTCTAAATATGTGTGTTTATAAGTGTAACTCTGGACCACTCTTAATCTTGGCCATAGAAACATCCCTTTCCCCTCCCCAGTGGGCAGTAGTCAATAGAGAGATGCATAACTGGGTAAAGTTCTGAGACTCAGAGCCTGCATGCTCATCCCTAAATGTAACATCTGCATTAACTTTCCACCAACGGTCAGAGAACATTTCAGAAGAGGAGCCAAAAAGAATACGAGGTCGGAAGGAGGAGGGGTGCTCTGAAAGGCTACCTTATGGACATGACTGTCATGGAGTCCAAGTAACTGTGGTTACTGCTTAAGTCCCACATAAGATCAAGCTAGCTAAAATTCTGGCGTAGATGGGGAGGTGCTCTCCAGGCCCCACTCCTTACTGAAGAGTCATTATCTGTGGATAGTTGCTGGGGAGAAGAGTCATTCTTTTTTGAGGGGGTGGTCACTGAGAGGCTTCCTACCCATCAGTGGATGGCCCCATTTCCATCACATGGGCAGCACTAGAATTAGGGGGTTATCAAAAACAAACAAACAAACAAACAAACAAACAAACAAACAAACAAACAGTAAAGCTGGAAGTTGAGAGGGGAGGTTGTATTAGTTAGGGTTTCTGTTGCTGTGTTGAAGCACCAAGACCATAAGCAACTTGGGGACAAAAGGGCTTATTCTGTCTTACAGATTGTTCATCATTCAGTGAAGTCAGGGCAGGAACCTGGAGGCAAGGATTGATGCAGAGGCCATGGACGATTGCTGCTTACTAGCTTGCTCCTCATGGCTTGCTCAGGCTGTTTTCTTTTTCTTTTTCTTTTTCTTTTTTTTTTTTTTTTTCCATTTTTTTTTTTTTTGAGACAGGGCTTCTCTGTGTAGCTTTGCGTCTTTCTTGGATCTCACTCTGTACACCAGGCTGGCCTTGAACTCACAAAGACCCACCTGCCTCTGCCTCCTGAGTGCTGGGATTAAAGGCGTGTGCCACCACCGCCCCGGCAGGTTGTTTTCTTATACCACTCAGGACCACCAGTCCAGGGATGGTACCACCAATAATGGGCAAGGCTTTTCCATATCAATAATTGGTCAATGGAATGTCCTACAGACTTGCCTACAGTTCAATATTATGAAGGCAGTTTCTCAATTAAAACTCTCTCTTTTTAGATATGTCTAGGTTTGTGTAAAAAAACACTCAGTACAGGGAGTAGATTGAAGGCACATGGAATGAATTAGAGTATGCAAATGGGGAGTAGATATGGTCATATTTCATCTTATGCATTATAGAATTCTCAAAGGACATTTAAAAAATAAATCAAAATAATCAAAAGACTCTCCTTTCTCCATCATACCGCTGTTGCATAAGTGTAGGTGTTTAGTTTTAAGCTTGCTACTCTGTTTTACTGCTCTCTCTCCCCTTGTCTCATCAACACCACTGTTTTGATTATTGCAGCTTTACAGTCGATCTTGAAGGTAAGCAGTGCTTATCCTCTGACCTTGTTCTTTGCCACACGTATGATATTGGACAATCTCAGCCACTTGCTTCTCAGTATAAACTTGAGAATCAGATTGTTAATGTGCTGGCATTTTTATTGACACTGCAGTGAGTCTCTACCTCAAGTTGGGAAGGAGTAGTCTACTGCACCTTCTTGTTTATGAATATGGACTATCTTCCTGTGCAAAGTTTTTGCAATTTTCCTTATATAGCTGTTATGTAAATTTTGTAAGATTTTTTTTTTACCCAATAATATTGTGGTTTTTTAAAATTACCTTTACTTATTTATTGCTGGTGTATTGGGATGTGATTAATGTCTGAAAGTTATTCTTGTGTCCTTAAACATTGCTTTAATCAATTGTGAGTTTACTTATTGCAGATTCTTCTGAAAATGTTTTACACATACTGTCTTGGCATCTGCAAAGATAATTTTATTCCCCCCCCCTCTCTCTCTCTGTATCTAATGTCTTAGTCTTGTTTTAGTATTAGGATAATGTTGGCCTTATAACATGAGTTAGGAAGTATTTGATGTGTGACTATATTCTGAAAACAATTGTAGAAAACTTACGTTTTAATGTCTGGTAGAATGTACCCATGAACCTATCCAGACGTAGTGATTTCTGTTTTGAAGGTTATTAATTATTAATTCCATTCTTTATATATGCATGTATCTGTTTAGCTTGTGTATTTCTTATGCATTTTGACAGATTGTATCTTTCAAGTGAGATCATTCCATCTGTGTTATCCTATTTGGGGTTATCAAAGAGTTTACTGTGTGGTTTTATTTTTCTTCCTAAGTTTGTGAGTGCTGTAGATGCCTCTCCTTTAGGTTGTAGTATTAGCCATTTGTGTCTTGTCTTACTTCTCAGCCTGACCAGAAGCTTACTGACTTTGCCAATTGTTTGTCGAGTGTGTTTCTTGGTCTCCTGTTTCGGTTTCAACGACGTCTTCCCTGAGTCTTGCCCTTGCTTTTCCTCTGATTGCTTTTGATTTTCTTGCCTTTTTTTCTTCTAGTTTCCCAAGACAGATGCTTAGATGATTGATTTTAGATCTCTCTCTTTTCACAGACGAGTTCACGGCTGTAAACTTGCTTTTGAGCAACACTTTCATTGCATCCTACACATTTTGAGTTGTATTTTTTTAAATTGGTGCACATTCACTGTTTATATTATTGGATTTCATGAAAACTATTTCTTTAAAGTATATCATGTATTCTCAGCATGGTTACCTCCCCCATACTCTCCCCCCTTTTTCTTCTACCTTGTCCTCTCTCCCACTAACCTCCTCCTTTCTCCAAAATCATCTTCTGCTACCAGGTCATGTCATGTCATATCATTGTATGCATATGGCATATGTAATTTATAAAAACATATTATCTACAAATTAGAGAAAATACAGTATCTGTCCTTCTGAGTATGACTGATTTAGCATAGCATAATCTCTAGGTGTATACATTTTCTAGCAAATGATACAATTTCACACTTCTATGTGACTGAAAAAAATTCCATTGTGCTTGTAAACCACACTTTCTTAACCATCTATCTGTTATTTCATACCTTGGCTATTGTAAATAGTGCTGCAGTGACTGTGTATGTTCACATATTTTGGGGGTATGTTGGCTTAAAATTATTTGGATATAGACTAAGAATGGGGTAGATTGGTCATAAGGTAGTTTTTGAAGAGCCTCCCTACTGATTTTATAGTGGCCTGACTAATTTATGGTTCTCCCAGCAGTGTCTAAGAGTTCAAGTTTCCTTACCCCTCACCAACATTTGTTGTTTTCTTTATGGTAGCCTTTTTGTCTAGGGTGAGATGGATTCTCAACGTAGTTTTAATTTGAATTTCCTTGGTGACTAAAGATGTTGACTATTTTCTGTACACTTACAGGCTGTTTGTTCTTTATATCTTGAGAACTTTGTTCTCATTAGCCCATTTACTGACTGAATAGCCCATTTCTTGATTAGTTTTTTGGGGGTTTTGGGGGTGGTTCATTTTTCAGTTCTTTATGTATTCTGATCTGGATCTTAGTCAGATACACAGCTAGCGTAGATTTTCTTCCATCACATTGCTGTCCCTTTACTTGGTTGTTCCTTTTCTGTGTTAAAACTTCAAGTTTCATGGGATGCCATTTGCTAGTCCTTAGTTAATTTCTTAAGATCCTGGTATCTTCTTTTTAGAAAGTCCTTGCCTATATATCTTTAATTGATTTCCCTATATTTTCTTCTATCATTGTCAGAGCTTTAGTTCTTTGATTAAGGCATTTGATATATTTCAAGCTGATGTTCATACAAAGTACAGTTTATATGTAACCAATGGCTAAGTATATGTAAATTACCATCATGTGCCACTGACTGGACATTTTTACTATTTTTGAGAACTGTTTATTCAACTCCTCATCCATTTACTGATTGTTATTTCTGTGATGTTTAATTCTTTGAGTTCCTTATATATTTTGGACATCAATCCCCCATCAGATGAATAGCTGGTAAATATTTCTCCCATTCTTTGCTAGGTTAATTGTTTGCTATGCATTTTTAGTTTTAGGAAATCACGTTTGTTGATTCCTGCTATTATTTTTTGAGCTGTTGGAGTCCCTTAAACATCCATGCCTGTGCTTTGGTCTTGAAGTGCTTCTCTCAGGAGTTGTTTCTGGTCTTAACATTTAGCTCTTTGGTTCATTTTGAGTGCTGCTGTTTGTATGAGGTGAGAGATAGGGTGAGAGAGAGTTTTATTCTTCTGTATGTGGAAATCCACTTGTTGGTGAAGGTGTCTTCTTTTGCAATGTGTTTTGGTGAAAAAAAAAAGTAAGTTAGTCACAGTGGCATGGCTTTATTTCTGTGTCCTGCATTGTATTCAGTTGGTGTGTTTTTGTGCCAATGTCATGTTATTTTGGTGACAATCTTTACCATAATTGTAAATCAAATATGTTAATAACTCTAGTTGCTTATTTTTCTTGGAACTGTTCAGGACATTTAGAGTCTTTCGATTTCATATGAATTTTGGGATTTTAAAAATGTTATTGTAATAAATGTCATTGAAATTTTGATGAGAAATGGACCATATCTATGAATTTCTTTAGGTAATATGGCCATTTTCACAATATTAACTTTTCTGGTTTATGATCATAGATATCTTTACATTTCCTAGTCTTTTCAGTTTTAAAAAAATTATTATGGCATGTGTCTTCTATCGTCTTAGTTAAGTTTATTCTTATAATTTTTTTTAGGCTATTGTGAATGGAATTTTCCCCTGATTCTCAGCATATTCATGATGGTTCCTCAAAGCTGAAAATTAATCTGCTACAAGATCAAGCTATGTCACTCTTGGGTATATACCTGAAGGACTCTACCACAGAGACACTTGCTCATTCACGTTCATTGTTGTTCTAGTCATAATAGCCAGAAGTTGGAAACAATTGAGATGTCTATCTTAATTAGTGTTTCTATTGCTGTGATAAAACACCAAGACCAAAAGTAACTTGAAGAGTAAAGAGTTTATTTATCTCATAACTTGTAGTCCATTATCCAGGGAACTCAGTGCAAGAACTCAAGACAAGAACCAGGAGCCAGGGACTGATGGAGAGGTCATGGCAGAGTACTATTTACTTGCTTGATCCTTACAGTTTGCTTAGTATGCTTCCTTATATATTCTATGATTACCCTCCAGGGGTATCACCACCCACAATGGGCTAGGCCCTCCCACATCAATCACCAATTGAGTAAATACTACACAGATTTGCCAAAAGGCAATCTCATCAAGACATTTTCTCAGTTAAGATTCCTTCTCCTCATATACGTCTAGGTTGTGTCAAATGAATGAAAACTGAGCAGCACAATGTCTATCATCTGATGAATGAGTAGTGAAAATGTGGTACTTTTATACAGTGGAATATTATTCAGCTGTTAAGAAAAATAAAACTATAAAATTTACAGGTAAGTAGATGGAGATAGAAACAATTATCCTGAGAGGTAACCTAGACCCAGAAGTACAAACATTGCATGTTTTCTCCTACAAGTGGATCTCATATTTTATGGTTTAGATATTTATGCTTCAATCTGAATAACTACAGAGATTAGGTGGCTAATCATGGACCAGGGGTGAAAAGGGGATCTTCCAAGAAAGAGAACATAGAATACAGTGTTATAAAGAGATAAAGGGGTAGCATGGTGGCACATGCATTTAATCTCAGCACTTGGGAAGTTGAGGCAAGTGGATCTCTGAGTTCAAGATCAGCCTAGTTTACAGAGAGAGTTCCAGGACAGCCAGGGTTACAAAGAGAACCACTGTCTCTTAAACCAAACCAAACCCATATCAAAACTAAAACCAAAACAAAAAAGAGATATAGGGGAAAGTAGAGCAGAAATATCGAAGGGTTGGGAAGGGGAGGGCAGGATAGAAGAAAGAATATGGGGAAATATTACACTAAAAAGTCTTAAAAAGCCATATGGAAACCTACTACTATACAAGCTTTCTAAAATATATACATATAAAAGGAATTTAAATGCCATTACCATGTCATTGGGGAGATAATGCTTCAACTAGACATCATGCTACCAAATACATTTATGCTACTAAATAAAACCCATAGTACCAGGGATGGTTTACATATTTTTTGAGTCATTGGTCACATAGACCACCCAAACACTACAAGTCATTGCCAATGGTATTGGTTCTCCTCCACAATCTGATGGTTAAGACCTGACTGCTGAAGACACCACATACTTATGGCATAGAACACAGACAAATGTAGCTGGTACTCAACTGGAAGCTTCTCCCCTACCAGCTAGTATTCACAGTGCTAGAACATGCTTACTGGAGGAGAAAAGCAATCATCAATCTCATGCAGCTATGAGCTCTGTGAGCTGTAATAGTGACTTGCCTGCAAGATATCCCCATTGGTGCAATAGTAGCATGGACATTAGGAAAATAACCAACCACTTTTTGGTTGGATTTAAAATAAACATTCTTATGAATTCATTAGCAATGCCATATAAAGATTTTGATTATATTCACCCGACTCCTCCTCTTAGCTATTTCCAGATCCACCCCATCTCCCTACTTCTCCAACTTCATGTCCTCTTTTTAAAAAAATTAATAAGCTATCAACTTGGATTTGTGCTGTCCATATGTTTCTGGGTGTGGCTCCATCCACTGGAGCATGCTTGACCTACCAGGAAAACTTAAAGAAAACTGATTCTCCCTCTCAAGATGCCATCAACTGTCCTCAGCTCTTCAGCTAGAGGTGGAGCTGATGAACCCTTCCCACTACATGGTAAAATGTTGACTGTCTTGATCTCATGCAGGAAATAACAACTGCTGATAGTTCATGAATGCAGTGGTCCTGTCGTGAGTAGTAGATGTTGTTTTCTTCTGGTCCTTCTTGACCTCTGATTCTTTCAAGCTTTCTGCCCCTTTTCTGTTATGGTCCCCCAGCTGCTGTAGGGAGGGGTGTGTCCCATTTGCACCTCGACACTGTACTCCACAGTCATTTATTCCCCATGCCTTGACTTGTGAGTTCTCGAATTAATCATTCACTGTAAAAAGAACTCTATCTGATGTACTAATATATGAGTGGAGATATGTGGATTTAGGGGGTTCTTTGATGCTATGTCCGTTTACCAAAACAATGACAGTAGGTTCACCCTTGGGTCCTGTCCAATCCCCAACGGCATGTTGTAGTCAGATTTGAAATGCCAGGCATTTGTTTCCTCCTTCAATCTGATAGGAGAGTATTCGGTTATCCCCATAAACACTTGTGCTCCTGTTTGACCCATAGGCATATTTTTCCACTCTGGTCATCATTGCAGTTTATGTTTTGACGTCTAATTGCTGTTAAGATGGGGTGGTGATGTTCAGGCTCATTATAGACTGGACCAGAAACTAGAAGGCAATGTTTTAAATAAATTATGTCACTACTTGCTAGCTAGTCAGATTGCAGTCACTGAGGCCATAACCTTGTGGATGTTGAATGCTGCTGCACAGGGCTTGTGATTCTGAGATGTGGAGATAGGACGACCCTGGGGGATCAACTCAAAATGAATATTCTAGCATCTGTCACCACTATGGACGTTGCTGAACTGAATTCAAATATGTACAATTAGTACACGACTAAATGATAACTTTATTTATGAATAAGAAATGTATAATAAACACTTTACAGCTCCACTAGAATTCAGTAAGGTTAAGTAGTGCAGCATGCTATTCAAGTATGCATTGTGTTTAAGAGTTTAAAGTTTACCCCTGGTATCAAGTGTGATATGTTGGCATTCTCTGCTGGTGAAATGCATGAGGCAGAGGTAATATCATATGCTACTAGAAGGCTAGCAGCAATGATATCTTGCAGTCCACTAAACCCAATATTTTTAAAATCCTTCCAGTTCATGTCTGCTGGGCTGGATTTAGGAAGATGATAAATTGCTTAGTGCCAAAGCAATTATTCGGTGGTCAGTTAAAGCAAAAATCCATGGGTGGGGGGAATGAAGGACAATCTATTATATAAGGCACCTGCCAAAGCTATTTTTCTACTGTAGTTGTATTTTTCTCCCCTCTCCACAAAGCGAATAGAACAACTGTATTTCTAGTCTTTCCAGGTCACTTTGGTTTAGGCTCCAGACCCACATCCCTTCTTGCTTACACAACGGAGATAATTTCCCATGGGTTGTCCTGCTTCCTGCCTTTGTCTCTCCCCATGTGCTCCCTCTGAATGAGGGTTGCTCTCCAAAAATATTGCATTTATAATGCACATTCATCTTTTAAAAGCTTTCAATGCCCTTTACAGACAGAACGGAACATGAAGTTTACCTACATCTTTAGCCTTCACACATGGTCATGTCATTTTTTTTTTCTCACTGTGTCTTGGCACCACCCTTTACATCTGACCACAGGGTTTTCCAGATGGGCAAATGTGCTTTTCCACATCTAAGCTATACCTGAACCCTGTCTTCACTAGAATGGTGGTGTTGTCTCTGCCCACACAGAGTATGACATAGCTTTGTACCTCACCAGATTGTCATTCTGTAAGAATCATGCTTTATTTTTGGTTGTGAGCCTAGCCTTTAACCAGGCGGATCTCTGTGAGTTCGAGGCCAGCCTGGGCTACCAAGTGAGTTCCAGGAAAGGCGCAAAGCTACACAGAGAAACCCTGTCTTGAAAAACCAAAAAAAAAAAAGAATCATGCTTTAATGTACAATTTTAACCAACCAAGTTTCCAATGGTTCATCTTTTTCAGTCTCTATGTCATTTTTGTATTAAGACATTCATTTGAATTGACCCATTCCTCACCCTTTACAGCGAATTGTTCTGGTTTTAATATCAAATTCAGTATTAAACGTACTTGAAAGCTGAAACTCTGTGCTGCTTTTCTCTGCAGACGTCTCAGGGCTTTCCCTAGTGTTCTGTGTGGAAGGACTTGGCGAAAGCTTGATGAATGAGTAAGAGGCACAAAGTGCAACTGTTGTGCACCTGATCATGGTATTGGTAGCATGGGATCCGAGAGAGAAGATGAAGTTTCAAACAGATAGTTTTCAGAAATAGGTTGTCCCAGATAAATAGCTATCAGGACCAAATGCAGCCAGTAATGCTTTTTCCAACACAAATTATATCCCCTTGAGCATGAGCATTACAAAAAAACAGAGAAAACCCTCCTATTTCCAATGAAATGTGTTGCTTATATAATGTGAGGCATTTCAGCTTCCTAGTATGTGGTGCCACATTTCATCATGGAATGGGACAAAATCAATAGCTCCATTTTGGAATAGAATCCAAGGCTAGAGCCCACCTTTGAATAATGCCAGGCCATTTGTACTCCCTACGCACATCTCCACTTTTTTTTAAAAAAATTATTTATTATGTATACAGTGTTCTGTCTGCATGCCAGAAGAGGGCGCCAGATCTCACTACAGATGGTTGGGAGCCACCATGTGGTTGCTGGGATTGAACTCAGGACCTCTGGAAGAACAGCCAGTGCTCTTAACTGCTGAGCCATCTCCACTTTTAACTGTTGCTACAACAGATGCTACACAAATTATAAAGCTACTACAGGAGTAATTTCTAGGCATCAATAAGAAAGCATTTAAAATAGATACTCTTTATATGTCTGTCCTTAGTCTATGCTCACTCCAAGTTTTACCGTCAACGGTCTTGCTGGCTCATTTTTAAGCGGGGAATGGAACTACCCCTTTGGTACCTGAATTCAGAAAAGCTGGGCTGTGCGAAGTTGGAGTGGAATGGGGAATGGCCCTCTGAACTCTCCTGCTGCTTTTGTGTCTCGTGTGCAGATTCAGCCTCAAACACATAAGGGTATCTATCTCATCATATTTACATGTGTGAGCTAGTTAGTTAGCTTTGTTTATATCTGAGGGGTTGTTTATTAGTATTTATAGTGTCCCCCAGAGGAATACACCTTCTAACAGCAGGCATAGTTACCATTTTAAAGATGCTCAACAAGAATTCACAGAGTTTACTCTCCAATCTTCAACCACTTTAGTCAGAACAACTCAGTGCTGGGGTTAGTACGTTAGCACAAAGGTCGACGGTGGTGACCTTTATGGAGTGGACTGAGCGGTGCTCATGATAGTTGCGCTGTTGTTGGTTTCTCTGTTCTTCTGTGGGCCGGAGTGCAGGCGCTGGAGGACCTGTGTTCTCCTGGGCAGGTCTGTCCTTGGCTTCACACCCAATACCTTCTTTCTTCCTTTGTCTTGATTGCTTTGTTGATTCTCTCTCAACTCTGCCAAATCTTCAAGGAATTGCTGAGGGCTTAAGAGCTGGGTCTGCAGTTTCTAGGAACAGATTGATACCTTCTTGCCAGGAATGTTGGCATGTGTGACAGGATTTTATGTGAAACCTGTTTGCCTGATGTGCCATCTGGAGGTGACAGAGCAGGATGGGGTAGGCTTTGCCATTCCTTTTTGTCACTGGAGGCCTGCAGCAGCTCCCACAAGAACAGGATTTGCTTAGGAGGAAGCTGAAAACTGCATTTGCATGTAGCTCTTACCTTATTCCCATGGTTTAAAGAATTCCCTCTTATCCTGCACCCAAGATCCCAGGATACCTTGCCAGGCTAAGATTACATCAGCATGCCACAAGATGGGGGTACTTTAAAGTCAAGCCCTTCTCATGTCTGGGAACTGTGCTCTTTTCGGAGAGTAGTTTACTCACACATTTTCTCCATTAATAATAATAGGAAACACATTAGGCTGAGAGCAGATATTTATCTTGGATGGTTATTTTAGACCTGAAATGGTATCAGCTCATTATGAACAATTGATAGGCAATGAAAATGCATCCATTTAATTAACCTAAAGATATGTATTAGTGGTTAAAAGCTTAGTCATTAGGAGGAGAAAGGTAGCTGCAGAACCATAAGCATGCTACTTAGGATTCTGGAGCAAGTTCCTGTGTAATTAGAAAACACATTGTATGAAATTCAGAGGATTAATTAAAGTTAAAATTGGAGAGACTGCATTGAAGACGCGTTCTCATCCGTGTTTTGTCTTTAAGTGCTATGTTTATAGATCAATGAAAAGCAGAGAAGAACGGGTTCTGTAGACTGCAGGCTTCTGGTGACTTTATCTTTTGTTCCCTTCAGATAAATTGTTCAGTGGCTTTCACCATTTTCCTAGCATGTTTTCAGCTGCTTGGCCGACTAAAGCAGAGGGAGCCTGCTTAGTAAAGCCAAATGCCTTCTTCCTACTGATAATTCAGGAAAAAAAAAAAACCACGAACCATCCTAAGAATGGTAATTATGATCTCATAAAACCTGTCTTTAGGCAGAAATAGAACACCTGCCTAGTTTGTCATTCACAGGACATAACTGAGGTTGAAAACGGCCAGTGCCTCTCCATGTTCTGGGCATGACGTGCCGTTTGTATCCTGGACTCAGGGGGCTCAGGCAGATCTGCCTGCACTCTGCCTTCAGAGTTCACACCACACTTTCAGAGTCACTCAGACTGCCCACAGAAGAGGCTGTGCTTCAGATATAACCCTCATTTTCACCTTGAGAAGAAATGAGAAAGTGCCAGGTGTGAGACAGCAGGTCTGTGAAAAACCCATATTCATCATCCAATTTTAGTAACCAAAGCAAATCCTTCTGAAGTGTAGCATTTTTAACTCTAGAAGGATTTTTTTTTTTTAAAAAGTCCTTTCTTCTTACACAGATATTTCTTCCAGGTTATTTGGATAAATCAGGTTATTTGGGTAAACCCCCAACAAGTGTTTCAAAATTATCTGAATGTAAACACTTGAGAATACCAGTGACTTGTCCTTGGATAGCATTTAGATGAAGAAGAACACTGTACTCAGTCTTTACGATGACACTGTTGGGTTGATGGTAATTTGATTCTATATATGAGTATCTGGAGACTCAAAAAATTACATACTTTGCTGAGCGTTACATACATGCTGGTAGATCATTAGCCGTAACTCCCTGATTGCATGTTGAACTTTCTTTAGACCACTAACAGTGCCCCTCTTTAAATAACTAACTAGAGGGACTATGAAGACCATCCTGAGTCTTCTGGGGGAAGTAGCCACATTTCCTGGTGTTCCTGAAGTCTAATAATAATACCTTCCCACTGTACCAATGCATACACGCATATACACGAATGTCTACTAAATCATAGGCATGCAGGCTTTTTTCCTGGATCATTTCTTATTCACTGGAGCCACGCTCTGGGTTCCCCTTTTAGCCCTGATGTTCATGCTCTCAGAGGAGGCAAAAGTAGTATGTACAGTTGTCAAGCATTTCTATGTTCAGAAATTATGGTCATTCTTTAGGGAACTACAAATAGTGAATGCATTTTTAAAATTAATTTATATGTTAAATTTATTCTTTGATACTTTCATACATGTACAAAATGAATTTTAATTAGTCTTACCCTCAGAACTACTACATCCTCCAGGCTCCTACAAATCCCTTTCCTGCATTTGTATACTTTGGTTTTGTTTTGCGATCCACTGAGTTTAACCTGGGCTGCTTGTGTGAGCATGGGTCAGTTAGAATTCCCAAATAGCTGAACCAAGAGAAAATAGATAAGGAGCTAGACAGAGGCTGGACCAATGGGTAGATGGCGCTTATTGAAAGGATAGTCTCATGAGATCACAGCAGCTGAGAGCCCCCCAATAGCATTTGCAAGCTGAAGACCCTGGGAGGCCAGTGGTGTGGCTCAATCCACGCCCAAAAGCTTCCCAAATATGTAAGCAGATGATGTCATTCTCAGCCAAAGGTCAAAGAGCTGGAGCCCAGGGGGGTATGGTGAGCCTTCTGCAGTCTGGAGGCTAGAGAGCTGGAGTTCTTCTGATGTACAGGCCGGAAGAATGAGAGAGGGAGAGAAAAAAAATCCTTTCTCTGTCTTTTTCATTCTCTCGGCCTTCTCTGGGCTCTCAGCTGATTGGATGATGTCTTTGCCCCAATTAAGTGTCTTTGACCAATTCATACACCTATCTCTTCTAGAAACAGCCAGAAAAGGCTGTACCAGCTCCCTGGATATTCCTCAATCCCATCAATTGGAGACCTAAAGTTCAACATCACGATTAAGTGTGAGGAAAAGAGGATCTTGTGTCAATGAGCTTTGGATACAATTGCAGGCAGTTAGATCCAGAAAATACTGCCACGGAGAACACGCTTGGGGAGATGACAGGAATCTAGCACGATTTCCCAGTCCTCGTTTTCAGAGGACAAAGTAAAGACTTTAGGAGAGGAAGCCAGCGACTAGAAGGGTGTTAATGGTTAAGGAAACAAGGGTAGGTGTCATGGGAGGCCTTGGAGGGGGCGGCTAGTTTGTAACCTGACCCTAACCAATTAAAGCGGCTGAAGATTAGCTGTTCTCCTGTATCCTAAATGCTATATTCTCATGAAAGCAAGTCTCAGTGAAAATTTGGTGCCTATTCTAGATGGTTACTATACAAATGTTTTTTAAGAAACAAAAGACAGAGAATCCACTTGGGTCTATAAAGTAGGTGAAGTTTAGTTTGGGGTGCTTTCCTGTCTTCTGTGAGAGACAGGCTCTGACTTTATGGTCACCTCGTATAAGCAGAAAATTCAGGTGCTGGTGGTTAAATCTGAGATACAGGAGGACACAGCCTTACCTCATTCTGAACAAGAAAGCAACAAGTCTCTGAGACTTCGTGGACTTGTTTAAGGGTGGGGTGTCCTAAAACATATTTGCCCATACACAGGGATTTCTTGAATACCTTTAATTTTAATAGAAATTAGAAACTATTTCTAACATTCCCCATGCTAAAGTTTTAGAGGCCTCCATTCTAACCAGTGGACATGCATCCCTGATACTGAGTGTGTGGATGAGAGTAGGACAGTGTGGAGGTTGATACTCAGGTTACAGATGCACTATGGAGGTTGATACTCAGGTTATAGATGCACTATGGAGGTTGATATTCAAGTAACAGATACACTTGTCTTATGGCATACTGGCTACTATCTAGGACTGAAGTAGATCACCACTGGGTTCTTCACTTATTAATTAAAAAACGTCTTTTTGTGTATTTGTATGTGTGTGGTGTGAATGCATATATGTATTGTATGTATGCATGCTCACGTGTATATGGATTCACAAGGGGGATACGTCTGTGGAAGCCTGAGTTTGATGCCATGAATCTTCCCTGGCCACTCTTCTGCCTTATTCCTTTGAGGCAAGGTCCTTTAATCAAATTCAGAGCTCACTTAATGGCTAGTTCCACCATCCAGATTGCTCCAGGAATCTCCTGCTTCTGCCTTCTGAGGCTGGAATCACAGGTGAGCCACCACGCCTACCTGGCATTTATGTGCTTTCTCGGAATCTGACCTCTGGTATTCCTGCTTGAGAACAAATGCTCTGACAGCTGAGTCATCTCCCCAACCCTCCAGTTTTTTTCATTAGGGCAACTGACACTTCTAAAATTGTAATTTAAATGAACTGGCACACATACAATATCCTACTGTCTGTGATAAAATATTTTTAAGAGCATTCCAGACAGTGTAATAAAAGGTGGTTGGGCAGGGGCAGACCTGTTGATAAAGTACCTGGAAGGTCAGACTGCATATATTGGATTTGCAAGACAACAGATCTGTAATAGTTATTGTCCACCTCCAAAAGTGTAGGCCAAATAAATAAATAAATAAATAAATAAATAAAAATAAACCCTTAGGGTTTTGCTTCTGCAGACTCTTGGAGACTGCCCACTGCCCAGCAAAGCCACAGTGATTTTGTTGGGTGGCAGCCACCGCATCATGGCAGGGGGTATTGACTTTCAAAGGTGATGGCAGTGCCTTCATCTGTGCATTTCCTCTGAAAAGAAGTTATTTTCTCTTACAGCTGTACATCGCATTTATAATAGCTTATTGATCAAAGCCAGGTCCATGTTTGAAGCAGGAAGAGGCCAGGTGCCTCTTCCTCCTGAGTTGGCTTTGCATCAGAGGGACTGGTTTTTGCATGCCCGGCTTTTTTTCCTGTGACATAGTGCTGGGTAGTTTTATGTCAACTTGATACAAGCTAGAGTCATTTGGGAATGGGAAACTCAGTTGAGAAAATGCCCCTAACAGATTGGCCTGTGGACCTGCATGGTATAAGAAAGCAGGCTGAGCAAGGGTGGGAGCCAGCCAGCAAGCAGCATTCTCCCACGGCCTCTGCTTTAGTCCCTGCCTCCAAGCTCCTGCTCTCTTGGAGTTCCTGCCCTAACTCCCCTCGGTGATGGTTTGTGATATGGAACCGTAAACTAAAAAAACCTTTTCCTCCACAAGTTGCTTTTGGTCATGGTGCTTTACCTAGTAATAGAAATAGAAACCCTAGCAAAATTGGTACCAGGAGTAGGGTAAGTCTGTGACAGACGTGACCATACTGTTTTGGAGATGATTGGGGGATGACTTTAGATCTTTGGACTGGGAAAGCCATTGACTATTCAGACCTCTGTGAGCTGTTATGGAAACTAAAAAGATACATCAAATAGCAGTGCAGACAATGGAAGCTTAGGTTGTGAAATTTCAGAGGGAAGTTTGAGAGTCCCTTAAAGACTCCATTGGGGCTGTTGATAGTTTGAATTAAGGATCTGTGATTCTGGTCATCTGGGACTGAAGAATTGGCTGTGATTAAGAAGATTCAGCAAAACCTTTGCTCTGCTGGAACAATTGATGTTGGCTAGTTGGAGCTGAGAAACTAGTGGTGATTAAGGATCATTCAGGGCTGTATATCTGGGAATATTTCCTCAGGCTCTGCACACAGAACCTGTGTTGCAGATGGTACCGAAGCTGTATCTCATGCTGGCAGCCAAACTTGGTAGTGTACGAGTTACCCAGGAGGGACTGGCTTTGAAGGCATGAAGGGATTGTGGAGAGCATCCTGAGAGACCAGGAGAGGACACTGGTGTAGGGCGACTTCAGGTGAAGTAGAAGTTCCAGGATTAAAGGGGCCATGGAGAGAGTCTGGAGCCTGGTACCACACAGCAGGGTTAGAGTCCCTGAAGAGTCTAGGGGAAGCTGTTGGTGAAAGCACATCCCATTTGCAGTGGAGACCCAAACAGTTTGAGATGTCAGCACCGTGGTATGACTACCAAGGACAGCAGTAGCCATGAAGTGGAATCTGTCTGAGCCTATGAGACAAGCTACATGTGCAGTGGATGGTAGACCCAGTGAAGTGGAGCGGAGCAGACTCTCTGGAAACCAGAAGACCATGAGTCTTAGAAGTCTGAAATGGTGCCAGCCATGGCTCTTCACCAGGAAACATGCTCTCCATTGTCTGGTTTCTACGTATGAGAAGTATGTGTGGGCCACCTTTTGGCATTCAGGTTTAAATTTCAGAAATGTACTGAACCTCTTTATGAAGCTTAAAAATAATCTCATAGAACTCATTTCGAGTTTGTATCTTGTCTAGAAAGGTACTAATAGAATAGCATAAAGAGGCAGACTGGTTTTGCCTGGTGCCTGAAGATTGATGGTGTAGTGTGAGGCATTTGTAGTATTTGATAATGGGGCCTTTGGATTGTCTTAGCATCTCTAGACAACTAGATTGGAATTGAACACATTGCTTTACTTTGCCATAACTACCATAAAAAATTACCGCACACTGGGCACTGAAACAACAGTAATTTATTTCCTCAGTCCTGAAGGTTAGAAGTACAAAGTGTTGGCAGGGTGATTTTTTTTTCCTGAGACCTCTCTCCTTAGTTCCTCTGTGTGTTCTCACGCAGACTTCTCATCTGCCCCTTCCTGATGTGTCCTGTTTGTGGGTTCACACCTCTTCTGGTAAAGTACCAGAAAGTAAAGACACAATTACTTGGAGTATGGAGCACGATCAAGAGTCCATTTTAATTTAATTAATTAAAAAAGACTTTATCTCTATATAAGGCTAACTTCAGAGACCCGGAGTCAGTATCTCAACATAAGGATGCTCGCACACCCCACAGAGGAGCCAACGGTTCACCATCCTCCAGTGCTTCCTTGGCGCCTTAAGGCCACATTCAGCACAGGATATCAGCAGTCTTTCTCATACCCAGCTGACCTCAGTCTTGTGAGCAGTTTTTAAAAGATTCAGGAGGCCGTCCAGAGTTTTATTCAGTGGATACATCTTGGGAACCTGTGTTGACTACATAGAATACAGCAGCCCTTAGTTTAGCAGCCCAAATAAAAGTATTCTTTTGTTTCCCTCTTGTTTCAGAGGGGAAGGTTGGGGAGATGAAGGAACCTTTATTATATGTACAAATTTCTTTTGTGTGTACCTGTATGCTTATGTGGAGGTGTGCACATGTGTGTGGATGCATGGGCATGCCTGCGTACGTTCATGGAGCTAGTGGTCAACACTGAGAATCTTTCTTGAGTCTTCATCTATGTTTTGAGATAGGATTTCTCAATGAACCTGGAGCTCAGCTAGCCTAACTGGCTAGCAAGCCATGCCCACCCCTTGCTCAGGATTCCCCCTGACACTGCCTCCCTGGTGCAGGGATTAGAGACCCACTGCCCTGTACCTGGCTTTGTTACATGAATGCTGGTGATCCACACCAGTTCTTCATGCTAGCATGCCAAGCATTGTACTGACTGAGGGAGCTCCTCAGCCCCACATGTATATGTTACTTTTAAAATGAACAGTTATTAATTTAAAACTAAAAAGAATTTTTCAGGTGAATGACTTGACTAGTCAATTGTAAAAACTATAGTTGTACAAACATGGGTCTCTAGAAACTTATTATTTTTAATGAGCACCTGGATTTTTTTCTTAAAAAGGAACACACATAATAATATACATATTAATTGGATACTGTGGGAGACAGAATCAGGGTAGTTGGGTTTTCCATTTCTTCAAATGTCTACCACTTTTTTTGTGCTAGGGACATTAAAAAAATTCTTTCTACTAGCTGTTTTAAAATACAGACTTAATTTTTGTCAATTTTTGTCAATTGCTACCCGGTTGTGCCACAGAATAATAGAAAGAGTACTACTATCTAGCGTCTCCTGTATCAACTGGCCATCTTCTCTGTTTCTTTGGTAACTACTGCTCTACTCTACTATGGGGTAAATCCTTTTAACTGCCACATGTTGGTGAGAACATGTACAGTTTGCCTCTCCATGCCTTACTTATTTCATTCAACCTAATGTCCTCTGGTTGCATCATGTTGCAGTAAGTTATAGAATTGTATTCTTTTTTATGAATGAATAATATTTGTTCTCTTCTCTCTCTTGGTTCATGGACACTTGACACCACATCTTGGCTGCTGTGAACAGTGCTGCAGGAGGCAGGGTACTGCCCATGTCTCCAGCATACCCATTTCTTTCCCGTTGGATGTGTACCCAGTAGTGGAATTGCTGGATCATGTGGTTCTGTGATCTGCTTTTACTTCCAGGTTTAGAGGAATGGCCACACTGATTTTTACAGTGGGGGGACTGACTTACATGCATCAACAGTGTAGGGAAGTTCTTTTCTCTGATTATTACCAGTATTTATTATTTTTTTAAATAAAAGTCATTCTAATTGGGGTGAGATGCTATCTCATTGTGTTCTGATTCATATTTCTCTGGTCATTAGTGACGGTTAGCATTTTCATGTACTCAATGGTTATCTGCTCATCTTCTTTTCAGAAATATCTATTCAGATAATTTTTTGTTTTTATTAATTTATTTGCTATTCAGTTGTGTGGTCTACATATTAATCCCTGTGTGTTGGTAAATACATAGTTTTTGCTATTCTCTAAATTTTCTATTAATTATATTATTTACTCTGCTGTGCAATTTTTTTGTGATTTTGTATAATACCATCAGCAAACTTTTGTTTTTGTAATCTGTGACTATAGAGCTACATGAAAACATTTTTTACTAAGACCACTCTCCTTTGTTATTTCTCTCTGTGTTTTCCTCTAGTAATGTCATTACCCATTAATCAATTGAGGGACATTTAGTTTTTGTTTTTCCCATTTATTAGCTATCATAAACAGTAGCTGTGGACTAGGATGTTGAATCCTTTGGGCATATGATAAATAGTGGTATAGCTGAGTCATATGATAGATTTATTTTTAGCTTTGTGAGAAACCTCCACACTTATATCCAGAGTGGCTGTAGCTGTTTGTGAGCCCAACAGTGACTCTCCTTTCCTCATATTCTCGCTAGCATTTCTTGTTGGTTGTTTTGTTAATCTTGGCCATTATGGCTGGAATAAGATAATATCTCACAGATGTTTTTATTATTGTTACCACAATTGCTAAGGATAATTAATATTTTCTATGATTTTTTTTTTAGCTACTTTCATTTCTTCTTTGAGAGCTCTATGTTCAGGTCCATGACCTATTTATAGAATGGGATTTTTTTTCCTCTGATTTTTTGAGTTCCTTATCTATTCTGGATGTTAGTCCTTTGTCTGATGTACAGCTGGGTACTTCCATTCTGCTGGCCTCCTCTTCATCCAGGTGATTGTTCCCTTAGCTGTGCAGAAGCTTTTCAGTTTTATAAGGTTTCACTTATCAATTGTTGATCTGAATTCTTGGGCAAATGGATTCTTATTCAGGAAGTCCTTCCTACATCTCTACCACGTATGGTACTGCCTGTGTTTTCTTCTAGCAATTTCAGGTTTTTTGTTGAAGCTTTTTTCAGGTTTCACATTGAGGTTTTCAGTTAATTTATAGTTGTGCAAGGTATTTTTGTGCAAAAATAGATATGAGTCTAATTTTATTCTTCTGTGTGTGGACATCTAGTTTTCCTAGCATCAATTGTTGACTATTGTGTCTTTTCTCTAGGATATGTTTCAGACATCTTTGCCAAATATTAGATAGCTGAAGTTATATGTACTCATGTTTGAGTCTATGATTTTGGTCTACATGTCTATTTTGAGCCTATATATATATATATATATATATATATATATATATATATTGTCACCACGGCTCTGTAATAGATCTTAGGATCTAGAATGGTAACCCAACCAACATTATTATTCTTCTTTAGTGTTGTTTTGGCTATCTGGGGTCTTTTGTGGTTCCATATAAATTTTAGGGTATTTTTTTTTCTATTTCTGTGAAGAATAAGATGGGAGTTTTGGTTAAGATTGCACTGAATCTGTAAATGGCTTTTAGCAAAATGGTAATTTTTACAGAATTAATCCTACCAATCTGTGAGCATGGGATTTCCTCCCACATTCTAGTGTCTGTCTCTGTCTCTTTCTTCAGAGATTTAAAGTTTTCATTATAAAGATCCTTCACCTCCTTGGCTAAGTTTCCTCCCAGATATTTTATTTTCTTTGAAGATTTTGTGAATGGGAGTGTGTCCACGACCTCTTTCTCAGAGTGTTTGTTGATGGTATATAAAAATCTAATGAGGACTCTCCTTGCAGCGGCTGCCAGTGCAGAGTCTGAGCTGCGGCGGCATGAGTCATGGCTGGACAAGCTTTCAGAAAGTTTCTCCCGCTCTTTGACAGAGTATTGGTTGAAAGGAGTGCCGCCAAAACCGTGACCAAAGGTGGCATCATGCTTCTGGAAAAGTCTCAAGGAAAAGTATTGCATGGGTCAGTAGTGGCTGTGGGATCAGGCGCCAAAGGAAAGGGTGGAGAGATTCAGCCAGTCGGTGTGAAAGTCGGAGACAAAGTTCTTCTCCCAGAGTAAGGAGGCACCAAAGTCATTCTAGACGACAAGGATTGTTTCTTATTTAGAGATGGTGACATTCTTGGAAAGTATGTGGACTGAAATCACTGTTGAACTGGTGTCACATGAAGCTGCCCATTCTGCTGATGGTCTGAACTCTTCATCATGTAAACAATTTCCATGCCTCCCTTTTATAATAAACTGATGATGCCTAAACTAATGACAGCCACTGTCTCTGGAGTTTAGTTTCACTGTACTGTTATAAACATTTCCAAATAAAATAATGTAAATGAAAAAAAATCTAATGATTTTGTAAGTTGATTATGCTTTGGCCACTTGTTCGTGTTGTTGCTGGCTTCTAGTTTTCTGGCATAACTTTTGGGCTCCCTTTCTATAATATCACATAATCTGCAAACACAGATAACGTCTTCTTTTCCCATTTATATTCCTTTCATTTCCCTCTCTTGCCTTATTTTCCGGCTCGTGCTTTCTGAGCACTAGATTGAAAAGGAGTGGGGACAGTGGACAGCCCTGGCTTGCTTGTTTGTTTTTAAGCTTTGTTCATCTCTCTGTCTCTCCCACTTTCTGAAGACTTAGGAAATTTCCAGGTATTTTTATTTAATATGAATTCTGTGCCGTTTGTGGTTACTTCTCCTTCTAGAACTCAAATAATGTGAATATTTGTTTGCTTAATAATTTTCATAAATCCTACCAGCATTGTTTACTTTTTCATTTTTTTTCTATTTTATTTTCTCTCACTGACTTAATTTGAGAGCTGTCTTCAAGTTCAGAAATTATTTCTTCTGCTTGATGTGATGTGAGGATCATACTCTGTTTTTAATTTTATTCACTAAATTTCCAAGCAGAAATATTTCTGTTTTGTTCTTTTAAAATTATTTCTGATAAATTTTGTCAGCATAAATTATTTTCATTATAATTTTATATTCTCTTGTCCATTATTGACTTTTTCTCTATTAAATCATTTTCAGACACTTCACAAATGTCTCTTTCTTTAACATCTGTCGCTGAAGAATTATTGTGTTTCCACGGCAGTGTCATGTGTCTAGTGTCTCTACATTATGACCTGTCTAATGTTGTCCTTTCCAATTTCAGTTCTTCAAAAGGAAGCACGTTCTTGTTAATGGATATTAGCATCTAGGTTGGCTGTTGTGTGTTTACTTTGATTCTATATGGACTCAGTAGTGTGGTATTTGTTGACTTCAACTATGATCATCAGTGGCATTATCAGTCAGGTCATTGGTCTAGGTGGCAGGCATACAAGATTGCAGTGACATGGTGTGTGTGTGTGTGTGTGTGTGTGTATGTGTGTGTGTGTGTGTGTGTGTGTTTTGAGGATACTAGCTAATTGACAGTTAACCTGGGCTTCGGAATGTGAAGGTGCCTAGCCAGTGGTGTATTATACTTCCTGATGGGATGGAACTGATACCTGTTGGCTTACATGTAAGAGGCACATGGGTGAGCTTGGCTGTCAGTTATGTGTTGGCCTCTGCTCTGTGATATCTGATTCCCCAAAAGATTAATCACAGCCATGTATTTGGAAGATTATTTCTGTCGCATCAATGTAGCCAGGGTCACTGTGCTTTGGTTACATGAGTGAACATGGTGAAGTAAAGACAGAGGCTCAAGAACATGGCTACTAGCTCTCAAGGATGGACACATGCCAGAGGGATTTTGGTTTCAGCTGCCACTGAGTCATGCTAGTTTGGACCATTGTAGAGGGGAGTGTGTAATATGACTGTATAATGTAGGAAGACAGAGACATGAACACAGGACAATTCTCCAAACTTTAGAGCATGTGAAGGATATGAAAATCTATGTATTATTATTTACAGTGGCAGTAGCAACTGTACTGACTAGTATTATGTCAACTTGATGCAAGCTTGAGTCATCTGAAAGGAGGGAATCTCAACTGAGAAAAATGCTTTCATAAGATCTAGCTGTACGGCATTTTCTTAATTAGTGATTGATGGGGAGGACTCAGCCCCTTGTGGATGGTGCCATCCCAGGGGTGGTGGTCCTGGGTTTTGTAACAAAGCTGTCTGAACAAGCCATGAGGAGCAAGCCAGTGAAGAGCAAGTACTCCTCCATGGCCTCTGCCTCAGCTCCTATTTCCAGGTTCCTGCCCTGATTGAATTTCTGTTCTGATTTCCTTCAGTGATGAACAGTGATTTGGAAGCATAAACCAAATAATCCCTTCCCTCCCCAAGTTGCTTTTGATCATGGTGTTTCATCACAGTAATAGAAACCCTCACTAGGATGGGGACCATTCAGGGTTTCAGCTGCTTCACTGAGGGGGCATTCATTTTGACTCCAAGATGATGTAGACAGCCGAGACAGTGTAGGGATAGCAGATGGCTTGCTTTCTTCTCTATGGTGATATTTTGAATCTTTAAGTACTATGGTAAGTTCACCATTTCCTTGGTGCTCTACAGCTTACTTACTCAGTTACTACAGTTGGAATATAATAATTATTGTAATCCTTTTTTATCTGTGGAGAGAATAGAGGGAAATAATAACAGTCAACTCTGTCTGGCCATCTTGCTAATGTCTGTAGGACATTGTAGGAGCCTGAACTTGAACCTCTAAGAAGTTACTGTATCACAGCCAACAGTCATTTAGGCTGTAGAGTTTAAAGATAAGGACCTGAGTTGGGACTTGAGGTGATCAGAAGAGACTGAAAGATTCAGACAAAACACAGGAATGTATTGACGAATAGAGGGAGACACAAAATGGAAAGCTGGGCTAACCAAAGCATCACCCAGACACCAAGCAAGATGGCTGTGCATGTATGGTCTCCCCAGTCCTGGAGTCAGTGGCTCTTAACTCTGGTTGTGTGTAATGACTGTCCAAGAACTCATTCCCGAAGGTGATTGAATTGGTCAGGTTAGACTCATGGAGATCACTGGTTTCTTTTTTTTTTAATAAATATTTTTATTTTATAATTAATTTAATTTTACACAGCAGCCACAGATTCCCCTCTCCTCCCTCCTCCCACCCTCCAGCCTTCTCCCCCAATCCACCCCCCATTCCCACCTCCTCCAAGGCAAGGTCTCCCCTGGAGAGTCAGCCCAGCCTGGTAGATTCAGTTGAGGCAGGTCCAGTCCCCTCCTCCCTGCACCAAGGCTGAGCAAAGTGTCTCAGCATAGGCCCTAGGTTCCAAAAAGCCAGCTCATGCACCAAGGACAGGTCCCGATCCCACTGCCTGGGGGCCTCCTAAACAGTTCAAGCTCATCAACTGTCTCAATTTTCCAGAGGGCCTGATCTAGTTGGGGGCTCCTCAGCTATTGGTTCATAGTTCATGTGTTTCCACTAGTTTGGCTATTTGTCCCTGTGCTTTTTCCAATCATGGTCTCGATATCTCTTGCTCATATAATCCCTCCTCTCTCTCACCGATTGGACTCCTGGAGCTCCACCTGTAGTTTGGTCATGGATCTTTGCATCTGCTTCTATCAGTCACTAGATGAGAGTTCTATCATGGCAATTAGGGTGTTTGGCCATCCAATCACCAGAGTAGGTCAGTTCGTGCTTTCTCTCGACCATTGCCAGTAGTCTACAGTGGAGGTATCTTTGTGGATTTCTGGGGACCTCTCTAGCACTCTGCTTCTTCCTATTCCCCTGGGGTCTTCATTCATCATAGTATCTCCCTCCCCATTCTCCCACTCTGCTCCTGATCCAGCTGGGAGCTCCCGCTCCCCTAAGCTCTCTTTCCCCCGATCCTTGCACTCCTTTACCCCTCTCACCCCTGGTTTGCTCATGTAGATCTCATCCATTTCTCTGTTGCTGGTGATCCCTGTCTTTCTTAGGGTCCTCTTTACTAGGTAGCCTCCCTGGAGTTGTGAGTTGCAGCCTGGTTATCCTTTGCTTTACATCTAGTATCCACTTACAAGTGAGTACATACCATGTTTGTCTTTCTGAGTCTGGGTTACCTCACTCAGGATGATATTTTTAGTTCCATCCATTTGCCAGCAAACCTCATGATGTCATTGTTTTTTCTGCTGAGTAGTACTCCATTGTGTATATGTACCATATTTTATTTATTCATTCTTCAGTTGAAGAGCATCTAGGTTTTTTCCAGGTTCTGGCTATTACAAATAATGCTGCTATGAACATAGTTGAGCATGTGTTCTTGTGGTATGATTGAGCATTCCTTGGGTATATGCCCAAGAGTGGTATAGCTGGATCTTGAGGGATAATACCAATACTCTTTAAATTGTTCCACACAATGGAAACAGAAGGAACATTACAAAACTCCTTCTATGAGGTTACAATTACCCTGATTCCCAAGTCAAACAAAGATGCAACAAAGAAAGAGAACTACAGACCAATCTCTCTCATGAACATTGATGCAAAAATACTCAATAAAATACTGGCAAACAGACTCCAAGAACACATCAAAACAATTATTCACCATGATCAAGTAGACTTCATCCCAGGGATGCGAGGGTGGTTCAACATACAAAAGTCTGTCAATATAATACACCATATAAACAAACTGAAAGAAAAAAAAAACCACATGATCATCTCATTAGATGCTGAAAAGGCATTTGACAAAATCCAACACCCCTTCATGATAAAGGTCCTGAAGAGATCAGGAATACAGGGAACATAATAAAAGCAATTTACGGCAAGCCAACAGCCAACATCAAAGTAAATGGAGAGAAACTCAAAGCGATTCCACTAAGATCACTGGTTTCTTAAACATGCCCAGATGGTTCCTTTGTGGGTCACATGGTCTTTGCTGGAGTATAACCAATAGTCAGGTATATCTCGTTTGCTCCTAGAAATGTGATAATTTTGTCCATTATCAACAGAGAGTTGAAGGATCAGCAGTGTGCCCTACTCTTGAGTAGGACTGCTTTTTTTCACGGTAAGTCTTGTACCTTTTTGCTTTCATCAGTCCAGTCAGTTAGGGGAAGTTTAAACAGAAAGAGTCAGCAGAGAAAAGTATTTTCTTCAGACAGTTCTAGATGTGGAACAGTGGAGGGGTGCCAAGTGCAGAGATTCTGGGATGTGCGCTAAGCATCTGGCCCAGATCGCAGGTTCTCAGGCTTGGTTATACTTTGGCATCTCTAGGGAACTTGAAATAGCTCAGTGAAGACACACATATTCAAAACTATATACTTAATATGCCATTGTCCTCATCTTCTATAACAACTTATCACAGACTGACTAACTTATAAAGAACCTCCATAGTTCTGGATGCTGGAGATTCTGAAGTCATGGAACTGGCTTGTTGCTGTGTCCTCACATGGTTACAGGGAAATGGACAAACAGCATCAGTACTGGCCTTGAATGAGTAAAGGAGTAAAACAGAAGAATGTACTATTGGTGGAAGTATTAAGGCAACTCCACGTAGTTAAAAGGGGGGTTTGTTTGGGGGTTTTACTTACAACAAGTGAAGGGATAGGTTACAGGATCTGGGAGAGGTGAAGTGCAATCCACTGGTGTTCTCTGGAGAACTCTGCTCGGTCTACCATCTAACATCCAGGATCACCAGGAACCAAGAGAGCCAGCACATCTGGATCTTGGGTCTTAAGGGCTCCCATCTTGGCCCCGCCTCAGGGGAAGTCCATAGGTAGGCATGACAGTTACCGGAAGCCTCACTGGGGGTAGTACTTCCAAGTCAAAGCTAGAACAGCTACCTACTATAATGCACTTATCTGTGCCCTTTTTAAGAGTGACACTGATTCATTCCTGAGGGCAAAGTCCTTGGCAACTAAGTATCTCTCATTAAGTCCCACCTCCCAGTGATGGTGAGTTTGGGGTTATGTTTCAATATAAGTTTTAGTGGTGGCAAAATATTCATACCATAGTGTGCATTATTTATACACACACACACACACACACACACA